>VXBW01000406.1:0-35381 GCA_013400375.1 Thinocorus orbignyianus
ATTTGCTCAGAACCACGACATCTTCCCAACTTCGTATAGGACATAATTGTACTTTAAACTCACAGAAAGAGTAAATGTTTCTGAACTGAACTAAGCATCTAAGATTAGTTTGTTTCTTGGTTTTGTCCATGACCCTCCAGATCCTACATGGTTTAAAACTTAGAACCAACACTTGCCTAAGAGGGACTGACCAAGTCTGTTACAACTGGCTGTATTAAAAAAGAACACATACCTCTGTCTTTTAAATTGAGAGTCCACTTCTTTCTCTTTGTGGATGCCCTAACCATTCTGAGGGGCTTTTTAAAATTATTTTTTTATGCTTGTAACATAGCACATCTACCTGATCTATCCTTATGTCCCTGTGTATATCTATTATTTGCTTCTTCTCATGAGATACTGCAAGCTTTTGTGATTATGTGGATTTCTAGTAAGACTCTCCTCAAGCCTGCTGAAATAGATGGGTCAGTTTGTAGGGGCTGTGGAATTAGCCTCACAGCACAGTCAGTATAATTTCAATCATGCTAAACTGAAACAACACAACCCCTTTGAATTTTTTCTTTCCTTTTAAGAGTTTGTCTTTTTAGTTCCTCAAAGAACAGACCAAATGAATGTGAATTCTAGTATGAGGGCACACTATTATTTTAAATGATTTATACTTTCCTAATGATTTTTTAAAGGGGGAGCTTCATAACAACATTTGTATTACTAAGGCTCAACTACCTCTTTTAATTTAATAAGAGTATCTTTTATTTACTTTCTGATGTGTAAAGCATACAGAAATCATCTTGACACCAGACATTTAAAGAAACAGCTTTTCACATCCTTTAAACTAGCTATGGTAGGCCAGATGTCAGAGAAATAAAAAACATTTTTAACAACACCCATACATTATATATGTTGAGAAATGCATCTGACAAGAAAAAAACAAAGCACCTTTGCTGAAAGAGATTAATTTCTCTGCATTCTGCACTCACCCAGAAATGGTACCACCTGTGCTGCAGTTTACTTAATATGAGGCAGTTTAGGTTAAAACAGTAGTTTTTTTAAAGACAGAGGTATTCCCGGATTTCTACTATTAATTTTTCAGGGTGAGCAGGGTAAAGGATTGTTTTCTTCACGCTACAACACATCTACCAATAGCTTCCTACTACAATACAGGAACTGTTTTAGACAGTCTCCATTAATCGTGAGTGATTTATTTTAATTCACCTCCACGAAAGCTCTTATATAAAAATCTAAAAGCTGTTTCAGTTTCCTGAAAAACACACTGACACAATTCACAGTTTATATAATAAGGCTACTCCCAGAAATACTCAAATTCATTATTTCCATCTATGGATGAAACTCATCTAAGGAATATTAAGACAATAATATGCACTTTCCTATTTTTGCTTGGTTTTTTTTTTTGTTGTTGTTGTTGTTGTTTGCTTGCTTGGTTTTGTGGAGTTTTTGTTTTGTTTGTTTGTTTGTTTGTTTTTGTTTTAGAGAAAGCCCCTGAAGGTTATAAGGCATTTGCATTACACTTCAATATAGAAAATATCCATCTTTCCTACATCTGGCTTTGTCCATGCAGAGAAGATGACCATGAATGCATTTCCATTGCTCTTCTCAGTGAACTTAAGACAACAAAGGTAGTCTTCTGGTGTATTATAGCATGATGTTTAAATATAACATCTGTTTTATCAAGATTTATGGAATATATGTGCAGTTATCACAGCAGCTGAATTCTGCCAGAAATTTTGTCTTTTTCAGTTATATTTTATGAACATCTGAGTTATTTGCTGATGACATTTATGCTTCCACAAGTATACAGGGACACACTGGACTCTAAATTTGATTCAGATCCAGAAAAGGCAGCTTGGCATATTTTTACTGAATTACCAAGAACGCCCCCTTCATAGAAATTAATTTGACATGATGACTGAATATAATGCGCACAATGACAGACTTATGGATTTAATGTAAGGTTAGAGTGGCCCCAGTAAATATGACATAAAGTTGTCTCATGCAAAAGGATTGCAAATATTTATTAAATAAATTTGAATCAGCCAAAGAGTTTATGTAAGATTAGTGATTTCTATATTAAATGGTAGCAACTGTGATTCAATACTCCAGCACAGGTTTTTTTCTGTTTTTTTCAGAAAACCATAGTCTATACCGAGAAAAGAGTAGAAATTGATCATTTCATCATCTCTTAGCCTGGAGCATTTCCCCACTTCAGCAAAATTAGATTTTGCACTTAATGTTGGTCAGAAATCTGCTCTGAAATGGACAGAAAATGCCTGAGAGCTCATCCACATTAAAAAGTGCTCCTCTACAGTTCCTGCTGGGCCCGAAAAACAAAGCTGTAGAAGAAATATTGAGAACACTTACAGGGTTGTTGCTATGAAAATAGAAAAAGCCTGAAGAAGATCTGAAGAATATCTAGACAATTCATAGATACATGCATATAAACAGTCCTTCTCCACACAAATTTAGTCAACTTGCTTCTTGTTATAGCTTTTAAGCACTGACATTCTCCAAGTTTCATCCTCAGTTACTGTTGGAGTGGGGACTTGAAGGCTGACTGACAACATAGATTAAGATAGCACTTGGGGATGAGAAGTTTCAAGTGCCAGCATGATCTAACCTGAATATAGGACCTAGAGAAGGAGCAGAAATAAAGAGCTGCCAAATCAGAAAGAAAAGCTAAATGGTCAAGCAAAAGAGTTATGGCTGTTAAATATATCAGTGCCCTCAGCAAGTTCGCTGATGATACAAAACTGGGAGGGGTGGCTGATACACCAGAAGGCTGTGCTGCCATATAGTGAGAGTTGGACAGGCTGGAGATTTGGACAGCGAGGAACCTGATGGAATTCAAGAANGAATTCAAGAAGGGCAAGAGTAGGGTCATGCACCTGGGGAGGAATAACCCTGTGCACCAGTACAGGTTTGGGGCTGACCTGCTGGAGAACAGCTCTGAGGAAAAAGACTTGGCAGTCCCGACAGACAGAAACTTGACCACGCAATGTGCCCTTGAGGCAAAGAAGGCCAACGGTGTCCTGTGGTGCATCAAGAAGAGTGTGACCAGCAGGTGAAGGGACGTTATCCTGCCCCTCTACTCTGCCCTGGTGAGGCCCCACCTGGAGTACTGTGTCCAGTTCTGGGCTCCCCAGTCCAAGGATAGGGAACTGCTGGAGAGGGTACAGCGAAGTCCTACAAATATGTTTAGGGGCCCAGAACATCTGTCTTATGAGGAAAGGGTGAGGGACTTGGGTCTTTTTAGTCAGGAGGAGAGAAGACTGAAGGGGAATCTTATCAATGCTTATAAATACTTAAAGGGTTGGTGTCAGTGGAATGGGCCCAGTCTTTTCCCAGTGTTGCCCAGCAACAGGATAAGAAGTCTCAGACACAAACTTGAACATAAGAAGCTGCATCTAAACACAAGGAGGAAATCCTTTACTTGGAGGGTGGTAGAGCACTGGAACGGGCTGCCCAGAGAGATGGTGGAGTCTCCTTCTCTGCAGACATTCAAAACCCGCCCAGACACATTCCTGTGCAACCTGCTCTAGGTGGACCTGTTCTGACCGGGGGATTGGACTAGGTGATCTCCAGGCATCCCTTCCAACTGCTATCAATCTGTGATTCTGTGAGAGGTACGGCTAAGGTGCACAAGCAGAAGTATAGACAGGCTGCAAGGCCAGATACAGGCTGCAGGCAGGTAAAAGGTGGGGAACGCCAACTAAAGAGAAAGGCAGGGTCTGTAGCGAGAAGCAGGCATTCCAAAAGAAAGGCTAAGGAAGTCAGCCAGAAAGAGGTATCAGGATCAGTGTGACAGAAAACAAAATCAGAAACTAGGAAAAAGGTAAGAACTAAGTGAGTTAGGAGAATATGGTGCAGATGCTGATATACAAATCAGGATAGAACTAAAGACAGGGGCAATAAAATAAAAACTGAAGATAATACAATCCAGGAACTGATTGAACAACAATGGGAAACACCTGAGATTCCCTTATGTATTAGCAAGGAGACAAAGCCAGGTGTGTAAGCCAGTCCTCACCTGGCAGGGATTTGCTAGGCTGTTAGCTGCTAAGGATGCTAACTGAAGCTAGCTGAAAGGCTGAAAGCTGAGTGAAAGCCTGATGGAGACACTCTTTAAATGGCACACAGCTTTCACATTCCATGGTGTTGCAGAATTATTCTACTAAGAGCTTCTTTTTATTACTATTATAAAACTAGGATGCTTCACAAACAGAACATCAGATCCCATTATTAAATTAACTTCAAAGGACAATGCTGTTTCATCCTAAATACCATACATTGAATTCCTTATGGGAAATGTATGCCTGACATTAACTATTCATTCCAAAGCAGAATTGGACAATAGCGTGCAAAAGCTTAAGGGAAAGGAAGCCCCTGCTTCAGGAGCAGGAGCTCTGCAGAGAAATTCTGGCTTCATAGAAACAAAAGCAAAGTTTCCACTGACTTTAAAATGTAAGCACACATCTTGGTGATCAACTCAGCTATGTGGCAAGAACTGCACGTGCCATGACGTTATTGCAAAATGTTGGGACAAAAAATATTCAGATAGTATTGGCTTCTACTGATGTTTGAATAGCTGCATACAACTCTCCTGCTAACGTTACATATATAAGACAGATTGGGCCCTAAAACACTGCAAGAATATTATTTATTTTTCTGTATGTATTTAATCAGGTGTAAATACTTTGCTCCAGAAAGCCACGCTAGACCTTCCTGAAATACAAGTAGTTGTACAGATGGATGTACATGATGGGTGTGTGGTAGATTAAAAGCCATGACAACCAGGAAGTAGCACAGGCAAAACAACAGTTTAGTCCATGATATTAAAAATAGCTAATATACTAAAGAGCTTATTAGGTAAAGCAAGAAAAACTGCAACGATTCACACGTGATTCCTCCCAGCTAGAAAAATCTATTCCTTCCATTTAAGCACCAGCTATTAAATACAGTTAATTGTGAGAATTATGCATTTCTATTTATGATCCTGCTGTTTCCTGTGCCACTTAGGAGCTGGAACATTAAAATACTGAAATTACAGAAGTATACAGATCAGAAGTGTTTCATAACAGTTCTGAAAACACTTGATTCTCATTGTTCCTGTCCTGTAGGACTGTAAGAAGCTAGACACTGTGATGAATACAACCACTGGTCAGGTGTCGAAGCCATATCACTAGTGAAAGCTACAGTCAGTTTGATCAATTATCTAGGTTGTAGGATACCTGCAGATATTCTTGTACACAATTTAAAAAATATCTTTTAGAAAAACATGTGCTCGCATCTCATACTGCAGAAGCAAATCAGTTACTCATATAAAAATGAATGGTGAACCCCAAATATTTTCTTCTAATTAACCCTGCATTGCGAAAACGTAGGATTTTTAAAATGGTTTACGTCATCCCTTTATGTACTTTACAGAAAAGAAACCTAAAGTCAACATAGGCATGAGATAAATAATCTACAGGAGGGTTCTTGAAAAGGCAAACTATATACCTAGTAGGTATGAGGGGAGCACAAGAGAGGCAAAACAGCATATGGAAATTCTGATAGGAATATGTCAACAGGAATGTACGATTTATTAAATCTGGTAGTTTCTTCGGGGTTTGAATAAGATTTGCTGTCTCAGCAGAAGAGTTATGTTATTCTCTCTGAAACAATTTCCTCCTTAATCTCCTAGCTATAATCCAGATGATTTGTGATTCTGATCTTACTGCATCCTTACTTCTTTTCTTAGTGCATCCTGCAGGAAGCCACTACTGTGAGAGAAAATTCTTCTATCCTTCTGCTGCCCAGGAAGTTCTTGGCACTGATGGCAGCAGAGCCAAACCCACTACTCTTGAAAGTAAGATTTCTGTCTCTTTCCCTTCATTAATTCTTTCCTCTTCAACCTTCACAGAGCACAGCTGTCCTGTCACGTAGCAAGGGAGAGTGGTAAGCAGGAAGTCTTCATCAAGAAAAGTCAAAAGGATGAGAAACATTGAGGTCTACATCTTGTCTGTTTTGTGGGTTTGCAAACTAAGGCTAATAGAAACATCAATTGATCTCTGAGACCTTCGTCCTCAGGTATCAGAAGTTTTAGAACCTGCGGCTTTGCATTCATCTCAGCTGGACATGACATGACAGGACATGAAGGTTTTACTTTTCTTTCTGCCAGTACAGGCAACTATTTTCTGTTAGCTCCACAGAGACATGTTTATTCCAGTAGAGTTACTGCGTGTTTTTACAATGAAACTAAAGCATTACAGTTCAGAGTGGAGATGGTCATCTGCACATGCAGAACTAGTATTCAGCTCTGTAATATATCAATATATTAATTAAAAGATTAGGACTTTCCTCAGTTCTTAATTACTGAGGACCAGATCTGGAACAATAGTCATTCACAAACAAATACAACTAAATCCAACTGGAATACAATTGCTTCTGTTTTCCTTTTACTTCCACAAATGTTCTCAAGCTACATTTTCTTGGGAAAGCAATGTCATTGCTATAAGAACAATGCAGTACCATATGAATATGTGTGAGGAAAGCATACTCATATATGAACTATGGCACTCCTTGGTCATATAGCTTTGTGTCTTCGAGCATGTCCTCATTACAAAATAGCCATTTGGGAAAGGCAGAACATTACCAGCATCTCTGAAAAGAAACCCAAAACCAAAACCTAATCAAATAAAGATAAGCTTAAGGAGAGAAGATATACAAAGACCTACTGAATTCAAGCATTGATCTGGAGAGGCTGGACTGATGGGCCAAGGCCAATAGTATGAGATTTAACAAGGCCAAGTGTCAGGTCCTGCAGTTGGGTCATAACAACCCTGTGCAGTGCTACAGGCTTGGGGAAGAGTGGCTGGAAAGCTGCCTGGCAGAAAAAAATGACTTGGAGGTGTTGGTCAACTCTCGGCTGAACGCGATCCAGAAATTTGCCCAGGGGTCAAGACGGCCAAAACCACCCTGGCCTGTATCAGAAATTATGTGGTCAGCAGGACTAGGGAAGGGGTCATCCCCCTGCACTCAGCACTGGCGAGGCTGAACCTCAAATACTGTGTTCATTTTTGGGCCCCTTACCACAAATAAGACATCGAGGAATGTGTCCAAAGACGAACAACACAGCTAGTGAAGGGTCTAGAGCACAAGACTTATGAGGATTCACTGAGAGAACTGGGGTTGTTGAACCTGGAGAAAAGGAGGCTGAGGGGAGACCTTATTGCTCTCTACTATTTGAAAGGAGACTGTAGTGAAGTCGGAGTAGGTCTCTTGGCCCAAGAAACAGGCAATAGAACAAGAGGAAAGGGCCTCCAGTTATGTCAGGGAAGGTTTAGATTGAGCATTAGGAAAACATGTCTTCTCTGAAAGAGTTGGCATGCACTGGAACAGGCTGCCCAGGGGAGCAGTGGAGGCATCATCCCTGGAGGTATTAAAAAGACATGTAGATGTGGCGCTTAGGGACACTGTTTAGTGGTAACTTGGCAGTGTCAGGTTTGTAGTTGGACTTAATTGACCTTAAGGCTCTTTTCCAACCTGAATGATTCTATGATTCTATGATGCTATGAGCGGGAGCCAGAACCACATGAATAATTATTTAAGAATTCAAATCCATTTTGCAGTTGGCTTATCAGCAGCAATGCCTCATGGGATGATACTTGCCGAACAGAGGGTGGAGGTCACTAGGAAAATACCTGAACTCTTTGAAATGCAGACAGCATCAGTCAAGAAATTAGATTTAATGTAGCCTTCAGCATATTTCTGCTCACAGTGAATTAAACATAAAATTCACTAAGCATCCAGAATGCTTTCCACTTATTTATGAATGGGGCTTGTGCAGAATATTTCTGGGTCAGAAAACCAGATACAAGGTTTACCTTTTGAAAGACAATACTGACCAATTTTGTCAGTGTCTTGGGAAACCTTCGGTATCTGAAGTAATGCAGTAATATTGGTTATTGGTCTTCTGTGCCCAGGTAACCTATTTTTGAAGAGTTATCAGCAAGAAATGCCTCGGAATCAACACTGACTAGCATAGATGAACCAAGATGAACAATGTTGCCTCGACTGCATCTTTTGCATTCACGGCATAATATTAAAATTTTCATAAAAGGGAAAAATATCAGATCTGCACTGAAATGATGACATTACACAAAAAATATATATCAAATCTAGAGTAAAAAAATGAGCAAAGGAAGCTGAATATTTTAATTCACAGAATCTTTCATACAGTGGTAAAAAAGGGAAGAGAAAATCCACTGTTAATTGCTTTCAAACTGCATGAGATGAAATGAAATTAAAGCCATCCAGGTAGCATCAGTACAAAACCAGTCTTTCAATTTTAATGATTATTTTTTCAAGTATTAAATTGCTTTTCACTTCTGAGACACTGATGCAATCACAGATTTAGAATATAATTTTGACTGATTGCACTGGCTGCTGGTTGTTCTACACCTACTGCATCAGAACAGTTTCCTGACATATTGGGACTGGCATGGAAAATATTTTACATGAAAGAATATTTTTAGTGGCAAAGTTAAATAATGTTATTTTCATCTACAGAAGCCAGTTACAGCAGACAACATGAATGCCTTTAAAACTACTAAAACCTGAAATAAGGCTCAGGTAACCCATGTAAAATAAACAAGAAAAAAAAGAAAAGTAAATGGTGTCTTAGCAGAGAACCAGGCCTTCCGCAACCAGAGACACTGGGCAGGTGGCTTAATCTTGCCCCGTTACTGCCTGCACTCTTACAAAACTTGCACAGCTCCAGACTTCTGGAGTGTTTGGGTCATCTTCTGGTCCCCTCACCACTGCTCCTCCCCGCCGCTCCCTGCCTTTTTTTTTCTTAAAGCATGTTATGGATATACTTTAAACAGGGATAAAGTTTTAAAATAAAACTCATCATTGTTCTTGCTGCATAAGAAGCTTCCCAAGAATGTTATTGAAATGTGTAAAATATATGTAATGTCTTAATTTAAATAAAGAAGATGAGAAGACAAAAAAATGTTCATATTCCCATGCTCATGTCAGGTGATGGAAGAAGCAATACCAGGAGAGCTGTTGGGGGGGAGAGTGTTGCCATAGGCTCTGTAAAACTGCCATTGCCTGCCCTACAAATGCCGTAAATAGCACATGATTAAATATGCAGGTATATGCCAAACATGTTAGAAAGCTGCTTTGCCTCACATTATAGAAACCAAGAAACTTCTACTTCAGATTTTGATGAAATGAACCAAAATAACCTGCAGCTGATTTTTATTCTTTATCTCCTGAACAGAAAAGCATCAAGAGAATTACAAAATACCGTCCACATTTCACTTTGACCAGAGAATGAGCTGTTGCTCTCCTCCCCTTAGATTTCCTCAAGAAATATTAAACCACAAATCCAAACAGGTTTCATTAAAATGCAACAACAAAAAATGTTCTTCTGGAAAGAGGTCTTCTCCACTCTGTAAAGACAATTCAATACAAGAATTTTGGTTAAAAGACCTACCCACTGCATCAAGCAGAGAGCTTGAAGATCCTTCCAAAATAGTGTCCTTATATACAGGACAAACGAGCAGGAGAACAGCTGCTTCTCAAAAGGGAGTGACAAAGGCGGACTCGCAAGTCAGGCTTCCTGACCTGTAAGCTTTCAAGCCTTATCTCATGGCTCTTTCTGTCTAAGCCAACAGCCTTTTATGTCACTTTATTCTGATACTACTTACATTAGGTAGATTTTACTACTGAAACTCAAGTGGGTAAGCATGACTAAGATGGTAGTCTGAGAATGGAATTAGATAAATCTTTAATTAAATAAGATATTAAATAGAGTTGGTGGCTAAGAGGAGTTGAGTGTCTCTGTGCAACATATAAGAACATACCCAAGCACCTTATCAATTTGGGAAATAAGCATTGCCTCCCACAACTCTTTCCACTCTCCTGCTTTACCTGTTTTGCTACCACATACCACTTTCCATTCCTTCTACCTGCTGGCTGCCTGCCACATGCTTCCCCCTCCAGAGGTCGTTCTTCCATCACCTTAAAACTCTGCAAGTGTTTCTTGGGTCTGGCTTTCTTCTTGTAGAGAAAAGGAGAGGACTGAGACAAGAACTGTTAATGTCAGCATCCAGCTCTTCAGTACTGCAGCACACAGCAGAGGCTTTCTTGGGACAAGGTGTAACTGAGTAGACTTGAACCCCTGGATGCTGTATGACCCTGAGCATGGGGCGTGCATCACAGCTCAGTGAGCAGCTTGGAAACAAAACCATAAATCCACCACTTAGGAACCGGAGATATTCACGGGCAGGTAGAAAGATTCCTGAAGTTCTAATAAGTAACAGTTCAAACAGTAGCTATTAATTCTGTACTATTACAGACAAATTTGAGTTCTTAATCTGCTAAATTTGCTGTGCTCAGAGCACATTCCCCTCCCATACTGTTCTGAAAACACTTTTGTTTTTAACACGAAGGTGCACACAACTGTTCTTGCTGTTCCTTGTCCACATAACCCCAACAGCTGCAGATAACAGAGATGTCCCTCTGCGATATGCATGTAAAACATCCATCCAGGAAATGGACATGGTACAGTGTTTTACTGTGGTGTACATCAACTCATGGAGCTTACATTGATAATACTGATTTTACTCTATAGATTTTATTTTATTAATTTATTCTCTTGTTTTTATTTTATGTTCTGGAAAAACAGCATATTAATGCAGTGTAAATCAGCTGATAAAGCTTATGTTAATAATAGTGACTTTATTTTACTGTAACAGTTGGTTGAGGTGCAGTGTTTCTCATGTATACATCCAAAAAGGATTAATGAGGATCATTTCCAGTGTCCTCATTCCACAGATGTCTGGAGTATATGCTATATAGTCCTGGAGACCAAAATTTCATCTTTTTTGTGTGCCACGTCAGTGCAAACTTAATTAGACCTGTCAGGCAGTAAAAGAAATACGCTCACCCCCCTTGACATACCAACTTCAGTTGGCTTTGTGGAGCCTATCTACAGGGATGGACACAGAACTGAGATAGTTCTACACTGCTGCACTTAAATAAATACATCCTGTCTCCTAACCTGACTCTATCGGCATATCATCAGTCACTTTTCCCCACTACACCATAGGAATATTAACACCCTACAGCAGGAAAATATTATGGCAGTGCCTCTTTACATGAACACTGCACATAAGAAACCAAGGAGCTTATCTGCTGGCATACCTGTACCTTATCCAAAGGAATAGTCTCCACATAGCACAGCTATATTCAAGATAAGGGTACTGCTGGGATACTGATGTTAGCTGAGAGCATGATAATAAATAATTACTTCCACGCTCATCCAACAGAAGTACAGCCAAAAAAAAAAAATAATTTATAGTAAAGTGAAAAGAAGATACCAGAGCATAATTGCACTTCCAGTTTTACACAAATTTATTATAAAATTCTAAGCACCATAAGAATTTAAATCTCACTGAATCAACTATTGCAGTAAATCACAATTATTCAGTTTTGTTCTGTGATTAACAGTAGTATCATAGAATGTATCAGATTTGAAGGGTCCTTGAGAGGTCATCTAACACAGCCCCCACCTCCATACAGGGTCACCTATAACATTAGACCAGGTTACTTAGAGCTGTATCTGGATGGATATTGAAAACCCCCACAACAAGACTGCATAAGCAATCTGTTTCACTGTTTTACTATTGCATAGTGAAAAAACTTTTCCTCATATCAAGCTTGACTGTTTCATATAGGCATGGGAAGGCTGCTCCAACAGGACAAATAGCAAAGGGAGATGACCTTGGCTGTTTTACCAAAAAATATAAGCAAGAGCCTCTATGCATACCATTCCTTGGAATAAATTACAAATAATCAGGTCTTATCACGCTGAGACCAAACACTGTCTCCACAGCATGATGTTAAGTTCAGCGTTCAGTTAGTTAGAAGAGGCTTAGTTAGAAGTAAAATTACTGAACAGAAATTGGTTCTTTTTTACCTCAAATGAGGACATTATCTCGGTGACTCTCTGATGAACTTCCTCCAGTACCTTGGTATCATTCTTGTATGGTGAAGAAGTTGAAGAGAGCAAGGGGAACACAGTATCATGGATGCAATTTGATGAAGAGGGGCATGCTCCTGCTAATAGAACCTCCAGTGTTACAGAATTCTATTATAAAATTGCCAGCAGCATCAAGAGTGAATTTCTATATAGTACGTATATTATTAAAGACCACAAAACATAGATGTGTAAGCATGTGCATTGTATACGTTAGTTTGAGTTAACCAATGGGTTAAATTATTTTTAGCTATTGAAAACCTCAATAATTTGAAGATAGGGAAGGAATTCAGTACCCTCCAAGGGTTTTCCTGGCCAGTAAAAGGCAACCCATACTGGACAAGGTTCATCCAGCAGGATACTCAGCAACACTTCCCCTTGATTTTGCCCTCTTCATTCTGGGTACTCCACATGAGACTGAAACAAGCACCTGCAGTTGTCCTCTTCTCTAGCTGGTAGATCCATTTAACTTTTAGTCTCACCTCCACATTCATTTTCCTTGGCCTCACCCCAATTACCAGTAAGGCTGCCTTCTAACTAGAATTTCAATCCGTCTCAATTCATGACATTTATCTTCCCTCATTCTTCTTAGATAGGAAATCTAAAACTTGACCATTTCTTTGAAGGAAGGATGTTCTGCAAAGAATTTTCAGGTTCATAATTTCTTTTACCAAAGCAGATTGATTGGATCTCAAGAGGTAGCAGTGGTGTATAACAGCTTAGGAATTCTGCTGATGCTTAATTACAAGACAAAGGAAAAAAAAAAGAAAAAAAGAGAAAAAGAGAAAAAAAGAAAAAATCAAACTGTTTTGTGTTAGTACAGTGCTTTAAGTGTAAAGAATGTATTTCAGATTTGAAATTCCACTAAAATCACATAAGCAAAACACCAAAAAACCCATCAACATTTCCAGTATAGATTTCAAGAATTTTTTAATTACTATATCTATTAAGGCTTATTTCAGTTGACAGCACTGTAGCATTGATACTTTTTTAATCCATATTCTTATTTTCCAAGTTTGAAAATTAATTCAGATACCATTTCAAAGTCTAAAAGGTCCGAAATAAAAGCACTTGGAAAACCATATCACCACTAGATTGGAGTTACTTTCCCATGGTGTTGCTGCTGACTGATTTAAATGTTTTCTTTTTAGGCATAAACAGAGTGGAAGTTGCATAATGTGTTAGTTTGATAATGGGTGCTTATGAAATCGTGATTACTTTGTCCCTTGTGCAGAATTATACCAGGAGAGGCATGCCTACTATAATTAAGATGTGGAAAATCATAATTTTGTGGCAAATCATTCTTGATTAATCTCCTAGTAGGTTCACATAATACAAAAGAACATAGAAAAATAAAATATCTTCTAAACACTAATTTCTCTTAAGAAATATCCAATCCATACCAGTAACTCATGTTGCTAAAGTAACCTCTAATTTCACAATACACATTCTTTAAATGTGTTGCTGAAGCTCAAGTTAGCCAACAAACGCACAAGCCAATACAATTAGATTAATCCAGTCTGCAATTTGACAGACATTTTACTCCTTTTGTGTATCAGCAAAATTTTCCAGGAAATCAGGAAATTTAAAAGGAAAATAATGAGAAAAAAAATAAGAAACCTAAACAAAAGTTTTTCTCCTCTCTTCTTTCAGTCTTGTTCTCTTGCATAATCTGAATACTTAAATTTGAAATATGTTTTTTCTATTTCATCAGAGAGATTTCTTACAATGCTCACAGGTCATACCCAGATAAGACCAAAAGCCCTTAGAAGCTTTTCATTAAAAAAAAAAAAAACCCAAATAAAATAGAAAACAAAAAACAAACCCACAACAGGAGAAAGAAAGAGTCTCCCCCCAGAACAGTCCGCGAGAAGTCAGTTGGGATATGACAGACCCAGCTACCAACTGCCTGCTTTAGACTCTGCCCCTTCTTGATTACTGACAGAAACAAAACAACACAGAAATACCAGCAAATGCTCTTAGTAGCTATGTTTTATCCTGAATCCCTGCCATTTACACTATAGCTAATACATCTGTCCACTCTCAGGTTTTGATATAGAAAGCCAAAGTTTTGCAGGATCTCAGAAACTGAGATTACTTCTCAGCAGAAGAGAAAAGGAACCGGGAGAGATATCATGGTTCCCAGAGGTTAAATAACATTCTGTTGAGACCAGCTATAGTTCAAAAATAAATTGGTAAAGCACATTATTCTCCTGAGGTAAAAACACAATAACATCATTTTTATATAAAAAATTATGTGGTTTTATGAGACAATCAGACCTTAGAGAAACAAGCTAAGAAATAAAACAAGAAAAAAACAAACAAACAAAAAGCAATATTAATCCTTAGTGATTTGTTATTATTAGTAGTGGTTGTGCTTCATTATTAAATGGGTACCTCTCTGATTGGTCAAAAGAGCTCCATTCCTGTGGCAGTAGAAAACGTCTGTTTCACTAACGTTCCAGAACGTTTCACTACACATTTAACAGGGAAACAAAATTGTTTTGAATACAACACTCAGGTTCTAACAAAGGACAGAGTGAAGTGTCTTAGGTTTAACAGGAGCAAATTTCAACAAATCAGTCTCTATGAGCAGTCCCAGGACATGGGCAAGGCAAAGACACTTTTTGTTTTCAGTATCAGCCACCTCTTGAGGCAGCTCCTGTGTTATAGTGCAAAACAACTTGTTGTCCTTGGTAACATATACCTGGTTCCCACAATAACCACATCCATAATCGTGCTCAGGACTGCCATCCTTGCACTATCGAGGTTGCAGGCACACAGAATCTGGCACCGCAAGGTTTGTCAGTCACACTTAGTCTGACCAGTGAAGGCAGAAACAAGTGCTACACTGCCCCACGGAGTACAGTGATAAAGATAAATGTAAGAAGTGAGATCTTTCAGTAGGTTATTAATATGACAAATTTACCTTGTCCTTGTTGTGTTAATATAATTTGAACCAGTAAGCAATTAATTCTTTTCATGGTAATTGTATGTTTTTTTCTCTAGTCTAATAATTATGACTAAATGGAATTGGCCCTTCAGAAAGTCTGTCTGAATCTGAACAATCTTACCTGTGTAAATAATACACATTGCTCCATTAGAAAGAAGTATCAACTTTAATGTTCAGTTTTTCCAGTTGCTCAGAGGCAATAAGGAAAAAGGGAGATTGTTTTCAAGCATATTAGCTGATGTGCTAATTGGTACCGGACTAGATCCTATGCTCATGTAGGTCAGGGTAGCTCCACAAAAGCCAAATAAATAGCAAAGACTTATCTCAGCTTGTCATCTAGAGTACTACTGTAAAGCTGTGTGTAAAAGTAAAAAAAGCAGTCCTAAGCTGCCTCGTACTTGGACAACTGATGAAAGAATCTGGAAACACCAAGAAAAAAATTCTACACTGAACTGTAACTAAAATGCCTTGAAAAAGTCTAGAAAGAGTAAGGCTGGACAGGTTTTATAATAACCGAGTAGTAAACCCAAAACATTTACAGCTCTGTGTGGATAATGAATGGATAATGAATCTTCTTGTCCAGATTGATTCGTTTTGGCAGGAATGTCACTAATAGCTTTTTTCTTTTTTTCCAAGGAACACATAATATTCCTCTGTCAGAAGATGCTTAAACTTCTTTGACAGAATAACCAGTGATATTCATGCCATGTTGAGTATTCTGAAATTTTCAGGGGATCTGTTATGCCATAGGGATTTCTCTTATCTACTGCTTACAGAAGGAGTATTTGTTTATATCAGGTGATAAAAAAACCTCTTTCCCAGTGGTCAGCAGCTTTACACCTAATGTCTGCACATTGCTGTCCCAAGCTCAAGAGCACCATAAAGATGTCCTGAGGCACCGATTCCACTAAAGCATCTGCACACCAGGCTTGTTCCACTTGCTGCCTCCATGAAGACAATGCACTCAAAAATGTACCTCTGTCATTCACAGTTCACACAAACCATCACTCCATATCCCCATAACAGAGAGGCTATTCTACAGTAAAACAAACAAACAAAAAAAAGCTGTGCTTAAAAAATGAGATTATTTTAAAATGAGCAGTTGTGACTTTTTATCTGTCCTAGGTTCTCTATTTAAAATCCAGTCATTGCAAACACAGAGATTCGATGAGGATCAGAACACTGATAGGAGGAGGAACCTAATGAGCTGCTACTGAAAATGGAGCAGACCAAACCAGCTAGTCCCAGAATCCATCCAAGGGGAATAATTAGTGCTCTTCACTACACTTAATTCTTACCATTGTAGAGTTTGACCTTTAAGAAGAAGAGATGTGAAGAATAAACATCATGTTCAGCTTACAATGAACAGACCAAACTGTGAAGTCTTGAAAGGCAGCAGCGAAAAACAGATGAAAACAAAGCAAAACATACGAATGTAGAATTATTGTTTTCTGAAGTAAGAACAATATTTTTCCGTTTCCTAGTTGCCCTTTATCTCAAGTACTGGCAGGCATGAAAAACTGTTTTTTATTTTAGCATCAAAACAGTTCTGTGACTTTTCCTAGTCTGTGGGAAATCTTTGGAAATTTAGCTAGAAATTCATTGCTCTTTAAATAGTCCCATACTTAGCTAGAAATTCTTCACTCCTTAAATAGTTCCAAACTCTTCTGATAGCAATCTCGCATTTTAGGATTAAGACTGGTATTTAACCCCTATAAAAAGATCTAGCACAAGATCAACACACTGTTTAGGTACACCTACTCTCTACGGAATCCATTGCTTTATTGTTAGGATTGTCATCTAGCGTGTTCTCTGTAGTAAAGGACTGGGAAGAAATGTTGCTTTAAGCAAAAGTTATCAAACTTCTCTGCCAAGCTAAGTACTCCCTGACTGAATTCCCTATTTTCCTATAACATTAGAGAATAACACCACAAAGTTATTAAGTCACAGTATTTTATAAAATGCTTGCAGGTAATTAAAAGCCCAGTGCCAAGTAAGGCAAAAATCACACGCAATTGTATTTTTGTTCTGCAGCTTTTAATAAGCTCATTAGCAATCTCACAGGAAGTTCATATGCTGATTACTTAACAAATGTCCCAAGAAATCAATGGCAATGGGTGGAAACAACATCAAAGGGCAAGAGGAAAGCTGAGGAATGACAGCTTTGCTCTGTAACCTTCTGCAAATTGTGCCAATCTTCTGTGCCTCAGTTTCTTTGTCAGTGTTGTGGGGAAGACACCACTATTTATCCCAATGCCAAAAGCCCCAAAGCCCGTTCCCAGCAACTACAAAAATATTCCAAAAGGTGCAGTAGTATTTGTCTTAAGAGTGTAAAAACCATGATGACTGAACATTTCGTATCCGCTAAATGCTGAAAAACCACACTTCTTAACCAGTGTAATGTGAGGAACTCATAGAAAGAAATCACAATGAGAGAGGAGACACTTTAATTTTGGGAATATTTTAAGAGGGGGAAAATGCCATAGTATAATTCTGCTCCTACATATAGTTTGTTTTCTCTTATTTCACCCTACCTAGCTGCTATTCTTCTCCTGAAAAAATATAGATCCCACCCTAGCCTTACTCTACATGAACAGGTCATGTCTGTATAAACAAGAAGCATAAATAACACGTATTGAAAATGTGACAGGCTGCTGTGAAAAGCAATAGATTTCTTGAGTCTGTAAGTGCACCCATCCTCCTTCCTTTCTCAAAAACTCAATAGGGAACTCAAAGTGCGTTAACATACCTCACAAAACACAGTAATTTTTTATGACATGTAGCAAGGAGACAGGAACATATACATTCATCTAACATCAATGTTTCAAATATTCCATCACAAATTAGAGATGCCAGAAATATAAGATATCAATATGAATTTTTCTCCTCTTTCTGAAGATCCTTAGGCACTCTCCTTCACAGAGTAGAAAGTAGATGCTTTCTTTCTCCATGTTAATTTCTATAATTTTTCTCTGTGCAGACTCAGTACTACACAGATCATATTAAGTGGAGAGCGTAACCGATATCAGGTAGCCTTGTATGTAATTAATGAGGGTCTCTAAGCGGTTAGACTCTAAAAACATTTCCAGGTCTTCTATCATAATTAACTACACACGTTGCAGGCACATGAGTGCAGAATATGATTTGAGATCCGGCAGCTGCTACCAGGAATTAATTGTTACTAGGTAGAAATATATTTAGCCATGACTCAAATGAGATAAGTTGTCTGTAAAATTTGAAGCTGAATGATTACAGATGCAGACATCTGAGGGGTAGGTAATATGGACTGGGGCTTTCAGCCTCTATTTGCCCGAGTAACCTCTTACTTGCAATAGTCTAATTCATTAACTCACGTGACCGCCAATCACATAGAAGCTGCACAACTGAGATCTGAGACTGACAACTAGGATTTTCATTTGCAAGTGACTTCAATTCTAGAAGCTCCTGACAACATGAGGGAGTAAAGACAAAGAACAGAGTTTCTCTTGAACACGTACTTGTGGATTGCAGAGGCAAGCATGTTATTTTAGGGCAAGTGAAGAGCTTCCTAGCATGGAGGCCAAATCACAAAAATGAGTTATAACTGTCCTTTGAAGAGCCCCAGAAATAATTTTGAAAAGACACAGGAAAGTATAGATTTGTGCCAAAGCCTATTACAGGCTGAAAAAGAGAAACCCAAAATGATTAGTATCACATGCAGCTCATTTACTTAAGACATATGCTGCAAAATCCTGGCTTGCATTCAAACGAAATGCCTGGCTTTTAGGAAAAAATACTAGCTAAGATTTCTGATGCAGAACAATACAAGGGACAATTAAATTACAGTCCAGATTATTAACAGTAAGATGAATAGCAGCAAGCATTACACAGTGTTCTCTGACAAATATAAACAAATCAGAAAAAAAGATTGGTGAGCAGAACTCACCACTAAAAGAATTAATTATGTATCTTTTTCCTATGCTATGGTTATGAAGCACAGATTCCTTTTCACTCCCACAGATAACAGGAAAAAAGCAGGGAAATTCTTGCCAGAGCATTTTAAAGTTCTCTCTTGATCTCAATTATTCCTCCAGGAGTCCTTTGGCTGCCTGGTCCATGTCCCATGGGGAAAATGTATGTGATCCTTTTCCAAACAATAAAACATACTCATTTGTGGAAGATCTTGGGGAAAGAATAAAACTCTTAGAATCATGTACGTTGGAAAAGACCTGTGAGATCATTGAGTCTTATTGCTAACCCAGCACTACCAAGTTCACTATTAAACCATGTCATAAAAGCCACGTCTACATGTCCATGCTACAAACACTTGATAAAATACCACATTTAAGGAAGTGCAGCCTCTTTCTCCATGGGAAGCATCCATCACAAATAACAAATCTAGAAACTACTAGTAGCTTACAGAGGATCTTAAATCTATTAGCTTGCAACAGGTATTATGACTATCTTTGAAGGACAAAACAAACTATATGAGCTCTATTCTCAGTTCTCCACCCTTTTGTAAAAATATAGCATAAGGAACATTTTCTGAACCAAAAAGTATTGGTTCAGACAATCATTTAGTCTCCATCAGACCAAATCATGAAGATAACTATTTTTCCATAAAACAGATACAAGCTTCTATCCATCCACAGTGGGATTAGAAAACTTTATTGTTTTGCTTAAAAATTTTGTCTTGATGGCCACTCTTTCCCAATCTCTTTCCCAAAAATTTGACAATGCTGGCATATTCATGTCTTTGAGTTCTAAACTTTCCTGACTAATAATTATTATACCCATCTTAATTTTCTTTCTTCAAAATCCTTTTCTTCACCAGGCAGTGAAATTCAAAATGAGAACACAGACACCTGGTTCTCACAAACAAAAAATGCCATGTTATTAACCACTACCATCACCTCAGCAATGCCATCCAGCTAAAGGTGGCTTCTGCATGCATAACACTGATTCATCAGGTCGTGTTTGTCTCCTTAATATCATTTGTGCCACTCACAACCTGCCCAAAGTGCTCTGGTGGCCATCAATTTACAACATACAGAATTTTGCAAAAATTATGAAAACTCATGATTTAACCGAGAGTAGTCTCTTAGCCATTGGCTCTTCTTGTTGTCAGAGGTATCCCTTTGATTTCCAGCTGCTAAGGATGGGACTCAGCCACCTAAAATATAAGCACCTATTTTATAATATTTTAGACCTACACCTTTCTCAGTTTAATAGAACACACGTTTCCATGAAGGAAATTTTCATAGGGAATATTTCTTTTAGAGACATATTTTAGTACAGAATAAGTCACCTTATGAAGACAGGTATTTTTCAGCACCAGTTACAGAGCCATGGAAGACTACTCACTCAGAGTACATACATAAATCTTAGCTGACTAAGACCTTAAGTTTCCGCTTCCACTTCTGTATTACATCTCCCTCACCCATTTTCCAATATAAAAGCTGGATTTCCACCTTACCAAGCTTTTTCACATGGCTCTTTTCACATTGGTGGAACAACACTGATGTGTATCAACTGACTAAGTGCCCTTAAGTGTAACTTGAGGTTCCAGAATAGCTAAAACGAGAAGTTGCTATTGTATGTTTTTCTGAAGTCTTTCCTGTTTGAACTACTCAGGAGCAAACACCACCAGGCTTGGAAACTCTCTCCAAAAGCTTATCAGATTTAGAAATCTGAGTGGAGATGTTATCAGGATGGGTCTGGAAAACATCACTCAATTTAGCAGAGTAAGAGAAAATCATCTGATATAATAATGAGAGGTTGACTTTCCTACAGTGTAGCTGCTGACTCAGTCACAACAGACACAGCACTTGATAGAACTGTTAGATCCTGAACATAATAAATATTGTCAAATTCACCTGTTCCCTTGCTGTAATGAACTTAAATCTCTCCTAAATCCCTACTTCATTTTAAGGACTTTGGCTAGCATTGTGTGCAACAGATGCAAATTATAGGGTAATTGCTAAGTTAGATTTGTAAGTGATTCAGTTCTGAATGAAGGATTGTCAATCATTTCAATGAAGACTCTCAGGACATTAAAAGTTGTTAAACCTATTTCCTTCCTCCCTAGCCTATTCAAAACCCAACCAAAATCCCTTCCAGAAACAGAAAACCAGGTTTATTAATCTCCAAAATGCTAAAAATCTGGCAGCCCTGGAGACACAATTTGGTTTACCAGGGGATGAATCACAGTAATTCAACATTGGTTCTTTCAGACATGGAAGTGATTTGCCACATAGGAGGATTTCTTCCATTATTAAAAGTTGTATCATGGAATCACAGAACTGTCAGAATTGGAAGGGATCTCTAGAGATCATCTAGTGGAACTCCCCTGCTAAAGCAGGACTGCCTATTGCACATGACTCAGCACTGAATTCAGGCAGGTCTTGAAAATCTCCAGAGAAGGGGACTCCACAATCTCCCTGGGCAGCCTGTTCCAGGGCTCTGTCACCTCTGTCACCCTCACCCTAAAGAAGTTTTTTTCTCATATTTGAATGGAACTTCCCATGTTCCAGCTTGTCCCTGTTGCCCCTCATCCTGTCACTGGGAACTTCTGAAAAGAGTCCAGCCCCATCCTCCTTCTACCCACCCTTTAGATATTTGTAAGCATTAATAAGGTCTCCCCTCAGCCTTGTCTTCTCCAGGAGAAAAAGTCCCAGCTCTCTCAGCCTTTCCTCAGAAGGGAGATGCTCCAATCCTTTAATCATCTTTATTGCCCTACACTGGACTCTCTATAGTAGTTCCTTCTCTCCTTAACTGGAGACCCCAGAACTGGATGCAGTATTCCAGTTGTGGCCTCACCAGTGCAGAGCAGAGGGTGAGAATGACCTCCCTCGACCCACTGGCCACACTCTGTGATAAAAAATTATGAAACAGTCAACCACATTTAAGTCCCTGGGTCATACACCACTGACAGAATCCACAAGGCAGACAGAAAAAATATCCTACATTACTTAGATTTGGAATTCTACGTAATGAGACAAATAAATGGAAGATACACTAACGGACATTTTTGTGTGGGTGATTCTACCCACTTTTTTAAGTTGCTAAAAGAAAAGAAACTCATAGCATTTAAAATTCATTCTATGTAGGCACTAAACGAGATATTCCTCTCTCAGTGGACTGTACCTGTGGATTTAACTACATGTTTCCAAAAGAAACAGCCATAGTAAAAGATGAGCACCACTCTTGAGAACTGAAGTTCTCACAGAAGACATACACTCATTTTGGTCTGTTGAAAGTTGTATTTGGGCAAATCATTAACATAGGCTCCCTTCTGCATAATCAGAAAGAAACAGTTGTAGGAAGCAGATTGTCCAGGCCTGCAGAGCTACCTTATTTCCTAAGACCTTCTGTACATAGGGGAAAAAGCCCATATTTTCCTTTGCACTCAGTAGAATTCATCTGGAGTTGGGCTGTAAATCAGGTAAATCCACTGGATACTCTCTGTGTCCTCATTTTACTGCATGTAAGTAAATCAGGTGAAAAAAGACAAAGGGAAAAGCAAAAAGCCCCATAACTTAAAAAGGTTTAGAAAAAACATTGCCTGTTCCTACTAAGTGAGGGCTGTCAGGCTGTGCTCCTGTGTCATTAGTTTGTTTGAGACATTTTGTGTGCTGGAAACTGTGCTTCGCACAGTGATTGTACTGAGACAAAAAGATGTATTAGATGAACATGTGTCCATCATTGTCAACAGCAACAGCCCCTAGCATCTTTCCAGAATGTGTTAAAAATGCAACAATCTCCTTAGGCAAACCTAAGCCAGTCTTCCCTGAAGACTGCTCTTATAAAGAAGATATATTTATTCTTTTACATACAATGAGAAAGAAAGGCATACAATTCTATTTCTGTTCTACCTATCAACACAAAATGGAAAACATCAAATAATTAATTCCCAAAGGCTGTTGTGTGGTCTTTTTGAATTCTATATTTTATACAAAGGAAGAAAAGAAACTAAGAGCTCAACAGAGAATGTTTATTGCAAGTCAGATAGGAGATAGTAGCATTTCAATGTTTGCAGAGGGAAAACAGGGCTTTCTAAGTCAAGGTTACTCAACTGGAGACCTGGTTACCCAGGGCATGGAGAACACTAAGTTGCTCATTGACTTTTTTGCCTCAGTCTTCACTGGTAAGGGCTCTAACCCCACTGCCCAAGTTGCAGAAGCCAAGGGAGAACTGGGAGAATTAAGTACCACTCTCTTAGGAAATGACCATGTTTGAGACCGACTGAGGGACCTGAAGGTACATAAGTCCCTTGGACCTGATGACACTCTTCCACAGGTCCCAAGGGAGCTGGTGAATGCCAAGCCACTATTATCATATTTGAGAAGTCATGGTGGTCCAGTGAAAATCCTGCTGGCTGGGAAAGGGGAAACAAACCATCCATCTTTAAGAAAGGAAAAAAGGAAAACCCAGGGAACTACAGGCCAGCCAGTCTCACTTTTGTGTCCAGGAAGATCATGGAGCAGACCCTCCCAGAAACTCTGCCAAGACACATGGAAAATAAGGAGATGACTGGTGACATACAACATTGCTTCGCTAAGGGCAAGTCATGCCTGACAAATTTGGTGGCCTTCTATGATGGCATTACAGCATTGGTGTATAAAGGGCGAGCAAGATATGTCATCTACTTGGAATTGTGCAAAACATTTGCACACTCAGGCTACAAATATGATTAGGGGACTGGAACATCTCTCTTATGAGGAAAGGCTGAGGGACTTAGGTCTTTTTAGTCTGGAGAAAAGAAGACTGAGGAGTGACATAATAAATGCCTATAAATACTTAAATGGTGGGTGTCAAGAGGATGGGGCCAGTTTTTCAGTGATGCCCAGTGAAGGAAGTTCCATCTAAACATGAGGAGGAACTTCTTCACTTTGAGGGTGGCAGAGTACTGGAACACACCGCTCAGAGCGGTGGTGGACTCTCTGTCTCTGGAGACATTCAAAACCCACCTGGACATATTCCCGTGCAACCTGTTCTAGGTGGACCTGCTCTGGCAGGGGGGTTGGACTAGATGATCTCCAGAGGCCCCTTCCAACCCCATATCATTCTGTGATTCTGTGATTTGACACTGTCCCACACAACATCGGTGTCTGCAAGTTAGAGAGACATGGATATGACAGATATAAAACTCAGTGGATAAGGAACTGGCAGGACAGTCACATTCAAAGAGTTGCAGTCAATGTCTCAATGTCCAAGTGGCAAACAGTGACAAGTGATGTTCCACAGGAGTCGGTACTGAGATCAGTAGTCCTCAACATTTTTGTTTGCAACATGGACAGTGTGATAGAATGCACCCACAGCAAGTTTGCTGATGACACCAAGCTGTGTGGAGCAGTCAACATGTCAGAGGGAAAGGATGCGATCCAGAGAGACATGGGTAGGCTTGAGAGGTAAGCCTGTGCAAACCCATGAAGTTCAACAAGGCCAAGCGCAAGGTCCTACACCTGGGTCTGGGCAATCCAAGCACAAATATAAGTTGGGCAGAGAATGGATTGAGAGCAATCCTGAAGAGAAGGACTTAGGGGTGTTGGTGGATGAGAAGTTCAACATGAGCAGGCAATGTGTGCTTACAGCCCAGAAAGCAAATCCTGGGCTGTATCAAAAGAAGCATGGTCGTTCTTTACCGTAAGGGTGGTGAGGCACTGGAACAGGTTGCCCAGGGAAGTTGTGGAGGCCCCATCCTCAGAGGTGTTCAAGACCAGGTTGCATGGGGCTTTGAGCAACCCGTTCTAGCGGGAGGTGCCCCTGCTCATGTCAGAGGGGTTGGAACTAGCTCATTTTTAGGGTTCCTTCCAACTCTAACCATTCCATAGGCAGTCTTAGCCTTTCAAATAAAGCAAGAAGTGCGCATGATTTTACCTCTCTGTATATACGGGTCTAAACCCTAGAGCTGATGTCCAATTAAGGGTGTTAGATACAAATGTCATCTATCATTGTCTTTTTTATATTTAGCTTTTAAGACTACTGCTCCTGTACAATTATAACAGAATTCATTACCTTCAGTGTAGAGGCATTTCTTCTGGACTATCTGACTTTTCTGTAAAGTCTTTTTATTCTTCAGGCTGTTAATTACTGTCCTGCTTCAAGTGTGACATTCATTTTCACAGGACTCCTCATATATGCTTCAATCACATAATTTTGTTCTCTCTTCCCCTTCAATTAGCACAATACTGTTTTTTTAAGCATTTCCATTTCACAGCCAAAGCAACTATAACACTCTGCCATTATATAATCTTTTTAATGCCCTTCTGCCTCCACAGATTCTATACTCCCTGCAACATGGCAAACAAATACATTCACATTCAGTTGCTATTTAGTGAGTTCCTTTGTCTACCAGATTCATCCTATTCAATGACCAAACTGATTTCCTGTTGATTGCCCTTAAGTCACGCTTCTGTTGTTACTCTGGCTACCTGCCACCAGCTATATCTAATGGGATCCAACCAGCTAATGACACTATTCTGATTCTCCCATTTCATTAAACTGCTTGAAGCATTCTTAGCAGCAGCAAGGATGGACTTTCCAAAAGGAATTTTGCCTAAATAAGAACAGGAAGATGGATGGTAGCTCCTGGACATGAGGCAAGACAAACACTTGAGTAAGACTACTGCCATATTCAAAATATCATGAAAGCATTCATTTCCACTGTATGTTTGGGAAGGGAGAAATTGGAAGCATTCATAACAGTGCATGTGCCATTTGTCAGCCCATCTCCACAAATGCTTTCTAAGGCAATTCATGAATGCCTCTGTCTGTTATGCAGATCATCAGTGCATCAGTGCACATCCTGTTCATTTGTTACAGGTTTCCTCTAACAGCACATTAACCTCATGTGTACAGCATGCCTGCCTACAGTCTTCCCATCCAAGCTCTTTCTCAACGGAGAATTGTAAATATACTTATTTACTAAAAAACCCCACAACTTCATTAAAAAAAACCAAAACCAAAACCAAACAAAAAAAAAAACAACCAAAAAACCCCCACCACTCTCGTCTTTATTTTCTAGAGTAAAAAACCCCACACTTCTGGTTTCCTTCTATTTCCTTTAGTTCTTCAGCTCACTACAATAGAGTTTTGCCTTCAGCTTGATTTCCTTTCACCATACGAATTATCTCCAGTGCAGTAGATAATGGAATAATGTAAGGAAGATAAATAAGGAAGCATTTTCCCCTGGAAATACTTCACCAAGCATGTGCAAGTGCCGTTTTTACTGTTTTTCACTGGATGGTTGGTAGGAATCTTTTCACTTTCTTGCATACCCAGATTGTGCCTTTCTTCAGTGGTTGCTACTGAATAACTTTTAGTTTATAAAATAATTTATTTTTATTGTTCCCAAAATGCCCAATTTGGTACTGTTAAATTAAATTCCATTTCTGTTAACTGACATTTGAAAGTAATTTTTTTTTTTTTTTCTGTATGATATACTGATCCTCTTCTGTACTGCCAACACTTCCCAACTTCCCACTATAAGCAAGTTTCATTAGTACATACCAACTATGTATATGGATGCTTCCACACATACTATGCACATTTACACATATACTACATACATTTACTATGTACTGGGAGGCTTCCACACTTCATCCTTGCATTTCTAGTTCACACTTAGCATAGGGCAAGCCATTTCGTGTGTTATCATATCCACTAAAGTGTAGGAACCTTAATCACAAGCAGGTATCTCCAAAAACATTACAGTTCAAGTAAATTGCACTTACTGCTGTTAAGAATTCTCATATGATAACTAGAATTTGAATATCTTTTGGAGAAGAGGTCAAAAATAAGCACTCCTGGAAGTTTTCAGGACACTGCAGAAAATAGGAGTCCTAATTATAGGTGAATATAGAACTATAAAATATTATTCTTCCAGGCTTTTTTTAGCTCAAGCTTATCCTAGAATGACTCATTAATCTGAACAGATATCTATGTCTTGCTAGCCAGTGTGACAGACTAAACCATCTAGAAAGGAAAATGAGAACCCCTCTATGAGAGCTTACCTCATATTCCTTTCTGCAGGGTTGGTTCTATTTCCAAATAAAATAATCCAAATTCAATATTATTCAATCTATATATCAAGCAAAAATGTCCACCAAGTATCACTCTCATTGCCCTAATTTTAGAGTAAACAAGTTGGCTAAATTACACCATCAACAATTTCAATATGAGCTGGTGACTGAATTCATTGAGGCAAAATTCTCTGTATTTCTCAAAACATAATTAATGAATAAACAAATTTTAGCAGGTAAAAACTGTGGAAAGAACTTGTTTATAAGCAGTTAGTAATAAACAAATCTGGGTTAAACCAGCAAATACCTACATGATTATGGAAGAACAATATAATTATTCAGAAAAGATTGAAGGAGATTAGCCTTCAACTACATTGAAATGAAAGAAAGTGAAAAAAACAGCTTCTCTACCAGGAAAAATTGCAACCAATATCCTAACTGATTTTTCTTAATTGACAAAAAAAATAATAATATAAATGTAGAGCTAATTCCTCCGGGGATGCTGTTTTGCTTGATGTCATCATTTCACACGTAAAAGCTGGGTGCATTTTCCGTAATGTTTTAGCTACTACAAACATTATCCTAATGTGACACAGAGCCCTTTATGGCTCTGGCTTCTCACAAAATGCACTTAAGCCTCTTCCAGAACATAAGGCATATTGGGTAGAGTTAAATAAAAATGAGTTGCTTTTCTGTGACCCTCATCCTCCCTCAGTCACTTGTGCCCATCTCAACCCAGCATAATTTCAGAATGACTTTAAGCTGTTCTAAAACAGCACAGGGGAACAGCTTGCACTGAGCAGCAGGAAAAGGCAAAATCTCGCTTTAAATACTGCTTCTACACACCCTTTTCCATGGTATTTACCTCATGGCTCCTGTCCAAGGGTCTGGTCCTCCAATTTCAAAGCAACAACTGCACAGCAAGAGTGCAACATTTTGCTCTAATCTACAACACGAACCTTATTAAAATGCAGCAAAAAGCCTCTATGGGTTGTTTTTTTTTTTTCCTTTGTAGATTCACTGCAGCTGTATAAATGTCTTAAACGTGTCACTAATATGGTTCACAGGACCTGGCAATACATTTGATTTCACTTTAAGGAATGCTGTCAACATTAAATTCATTATAGAAATAGACTTATTCTTGCTTCTTAAAATAATAGCTTAGTAAGTATAAGTTGCATCTCACAGTTTAAAGTATACTGTCAGATTTCTTTGGTTTTTATTGAACCTGAACAATTAAAATAGTTTATTTACTTTCCAGCATTGGGCCAAGGTTATTGTTCTTGCCTCGGATCCCTATCACAGCAGAATTGTTCCCTTCTTCCTTTCCCATTATGACTCTTCAAGCAAAACCAAAGATCTTGCTATTTGGCTGCAAATGGCTGAAAAATTTTTTTATCTTCACTTTCTCCTTCTCTTCACCAGTTTTGAAGAACCTTATACAGCATCCACGTGATGCTTGCACATGCTTAAGTGCTGGTCCACGACAGCTCTTCCACTGGCATATGCTTCCCTGCATGGGAATTGCTGGTGACCTGCAGATCATGATGTGGAAGGCAAAGGCAGCTGAAAAAAATGTTACACCGACTGCCTGGTCACAAGTTACGAGGAGCTGCAATTTCTTTAGGTCTGACATGGTGATGATTTGTTGGCCTAAACGATGGCAGGGTGCATTTCCCAGAACTACAAAGAAAACTGCTTAAAACATCCTATAGAAAAGTGTTCTAGAACGTGTCTTAAACCAGCTCAGTTTCTCCTAAAGAATCCCCACGGAAATTTCTGCTTTAACAGCAAGATAAGCCTTACTTGGAATTTTAATTATGCTAAATTCCACCTTCTCTTTCCAATTAATCTTTGCCTTTGAATATAGATGTATCATTTCACTGATAACAGGATCCTTTGTCAGAAACTATTTAAAGTCCAGCTATGATATCTATATAGTGCTAAGCTGGTCACAGGGACATGATTTCTATGCTGCAAGCAAATCTACACAGCAAAATTGCTGAAGTAGGTAATGGGGGGTTTTGTAAAGCACAGAACTTCATAAAAGAGTGAAATATTTCACCTAATATTACAGCAGGATTTCACAAAAATATTGGAATACTGGGAAAAATAGTAGAATTTAATGCTAGTTGCAGTTGCAGGGCTCACATTTACCTCAAGTTTCCACTCCTATCCATCTGAGGCCAGGAGTTTGCAACCACTTTGATGTGTACAAGCAAGCACATGGGATGAGGCCACAGGGCCCTCTAGCCCACCATCCTGACAGTGGCCCAAATCCTAAGAAGGAGTATAGTGCAAGTACACATGGTACTTCTCCAACTCTTCTCCTAACACTTGTGACTCAGGAATTTTGACACAGATAACATCAAGCAAATGGCTAAAAAAAGGTTTTCCATCTAAAAGAATCAACAGAATAATGCTCATTAAGAATATGCAGAAGTGCAACATCAGAATTTCAGACAGTTTTAGGAGAAGCCAAGTGGACACGTTAATTAGAAACCACTCAATGACTGCTGAAGTCGTTTCACATAGATGAACGAAATATCTGTCTATCCAACAGCTGTTGAACAATTCTGACCTGGATTTAAATCATAAGCTTGAAGCTGAGAGGCTCTGTAGATGGTTACCATTCCCAGAACCATTTAAGTCCTTAGCAGCACAACTTTAACTAGAAAACAGAAAAGCAGATGTTCCAACTGAAAGAAAATCAGAAGCCCCAGTATGCATTTCCCTAAGTAGGTGGATTCACTGACCAGAAATGCCTTAATGCTTTGCACGTCGTATCAGCTTTCTCAGACAATAAAGATCAGAATATGTCTTTCAATTCATCAGCTGCTGTTGTGATAACAAAAAAAATTAAGGACACTTTAAGCCAGGATGCCAAAGTTATAGGCACTATCCTTTTTTTGAGTTACGTTTAGAGCTAGTGTTTGAAACACTGAAGACATGTGCTTTTAAGAGCAATAAAATTGTAATGTCATATCAATATTTGAATAGCCAGCGGTACTTTTTAAATAAAAGCATATCAATTTTTAAAGTGCCAACACTGGTCAATGTGGCCAGTCTCATGAAGCACATGTTCTTTGCACTGAAGTCTGTCTGAACTGAGTATGTCTTTTACATTGCCCAGATCTCCTTTGGTACTGAAGACTGGGTCCTGGTTCTATAAAAGAAATACATCGAGTCCTTTTATGAGATGTGTTTTGTTTATAATGGGTGCATCTAAACTTTACACCAGGAATAGCTCCCAGAATGCCATTTCTTGCAAAAAGTTTCACAGTTCAGTTTTGTGTTTTCCAGTAAAGGACTGCAGTGTCACTTTTGCAGTGTGATTTGCAAGGAAATAACATAAGTCATCACATGTAGTATCTGCAGTTGTTTCTGAGTTTTTGCACCATTTATCATGCCCTATCTCATAAACTCTTGGTCCCCATTCTCCCTCTTTGATAACTTCTCTCACATCATTTTATGATCAATTGCAGTCTTCAAATAGCAGCACACATATTAAAAAAGGTAAAAAAAACCACCCCAAATTTTGAAAAATAATGATTAATGAATGCCAATATTTCTGAGAAATAAAATATACCAAATATGACTTGGACGTAAGTGGAAGAGCTCTCAGTGAAAAGGCAAGAAGCACTGCATGAAATAGTATAGCAGTATGAAAATAGTTTCTTGCCCCAAAACTTTTATGTAAATATTCTTCATGGCTCTTCCAAGACATGTACTGTATAGAAATAAGCAAGAAGAAGAAAGGGAATATTTTAGGCTAGCCATATTCAGCCACGATTGGGATAACATTCACCTGTTGAAAAGCAGCTTAAAGCAGACCAAAGCTGCCCATAATTTCACCTTGTTTCAGCTAACACAGAAGTCCAGAAAGAGTCTGAATTCTGGCCATCACAACTACGTTCCTCATAAACTATCTTTTCCCAGTAAGTGTTCCTTTAGAGCCTTCTGACAGAATAACATTTGTGAACACATTGCATTGCTTATCACCACAGACAGGTCAGCCTAACTCAAGGTTGGCTGGAGCTGTTCTCCTTTCAGGCCACGTCTTTAACAGCAAATTAAGTTGTGCCAGGGAGCATTTTTGGCTATGGCATTTGTCTATACTGCAAAACTGCCAGCAGGTTTTCTGGCACAGTTTTGACCCAGGCTCACACCCTGCTGGGCAAGGTTCAAGGCTTAGCACAGGACAGAAACATTTCCCAATGCAAAATCTGGATGCATCCACGCTCTTTCAGAGACTAAAAGAGTTTAAATTATGGACAAAAGCTATTTCATGCCAGCTGGACTTAGTGCCAAAGGACAGTCTTGGTATGTTTAATTTATTAGTACAGATGGATCCAGAGAAATCACAAATCTCTGTAGTTTCCAGCCTTTCTATATTGCTGTCTTCTAATCATGTGCTGCTTGATGTATTACTGGCTACATGTTTGACTATTCATATTAACATGAGGAAATTTAATTTTCAGTATTAGATTCACTATCCTCATCTCAAAAAGGGTGTGAATACACAGATGTGTATTTGAAGCAGGAGCTACCCATTGTCACCAGCACCTGAGAAAGGAATCATAAACTTTGTTGTGCTATCATACCAACTAAAACACTCAGATGAGTCAGACATGACAAAATCAGTCCCTGAAATTCCTGTGATAAAACGTTTGCTACATTTGCTATCTGTTATCTCCACACACTCTTAACTCTCCTTTGATTACATCAGCTTTCACTACCTTTCTTCTGAACCAGTGTATTTAGTGATTCTTGCACTGATGCTATAGCGTTAGCCACTGTCACAGGATGTTTCTGCAGTACTGCGCTGCCTTCACGTTTGTAAGTTACTGTAGGGTACCCTGTAAAGACTCCAATATAAAGGCAATTTTTATCCACACATGTACTCCCCCAAACTCTGGAACATTGAAAATTATTGTCATTATAACTGATCATTACTGAACCTTTTTGTAATGCTAAAGCACTGATAGGAAGGTATAGAGCGAAAAATCAGGTTCCTAACATTTATTGATTTTTTTTTAATAGCTACTACAATTTTAATTATTGGGTGATGACATTGGAATTCCTCATTCAGCTTATAAAACCTATTCCTCACTTAGTCCCTAAGCTTTGTGACAATTTACAGAAAACAGTTGACATGAAGGCAGCAACATTTTGGGTATCAAATGAAATTGTCACAAACAGTTCTAGGAAGGATATCCTGGTATAAGCAGCTCTTACACTGCTCTAGGAGTGTATCTTACATGTGTGTGGTCATTGTACCTAGTCCAAGAAGCCTATGGCTACTCCCAGGGCCAAGCAGTCTATGCAGCAAAAGGCAATGCAGTGTTCTTATTTGAAAATTGCACCAATGTGCTGCTGTCAGATAGAAACTATGCAAATACTGATGTCTTGGAAATTCTTGGAATTTGTAGGAGATAATATTTTTGTGACAGGTACTCAGTGAGCCAACTATGAAAGATGGCCTCCTGAACTTGCTACTTGTGAATAGAGAAGGGCCTGTAAGAGATGTGAAGGTAGGTGGCTGTCTTGGCCACAGTGATAATTAAATGGTTGAATTTAAAATTTTCAGTGTAATGAGAAAAAAGGGCAGCAGATTTGCTATCCTGGACTTCAGGAGGGCAAACTCGAAGCTATTCAGGAAGATACGTAGCAGAGAGCCTTCCAGTCACATCCCTTTAATATCATTAGTTCAAACCAAATAGAAGAAAAATGTATTGCTATTTATTATTTGACACTGTACAATATCCTAAAACCCTCTGATGGACTTTTATTCAATGAATTTATGTGCTGCATAGGATGTGCCTTTCCAAAATAATTCCTTTCCAAAATTTCTTATAGTTTCTGTTGAGAAATCAATACCTTTATAGGTAAAACATCCTTTTATGTATTTCTCTCCATTACAAGGTAAAAAACCTGTTAGTATGCTGGTTTTGCAATGTCCATACCAGGGCTGTCACATTTATAACTTGCTGTGAAACAAAATTTCAGGCATCTGGTTGTCCTATGACAAGGTGACGTCCTATCACTAATGAAAATAGCACTTGAACTCTGAACCTCTCTCAGTTCCAATAAGAAATATTGTGGAAATAAGGTGTTTGATTCAGAAGAAAAAAATCAAATGTTACAGTTCACCCAGCAGGTTCTCTGACCATATGAGAAAGTAATAAAAGTATGTAATAAAGAGAGCTCCATCCTTCCTGAATTGAACAAGGAAAGAATACAATTCAATTCAGGTCCTTTGAATACAAGAATAAGACACCACTGCCTCAAAGCAAGAAAAAAAACTCAAACAAACAAAAGACCTGTAGGACATCCCATATTCAAGGCAGCATCTACTTCAACCTGTTAACCCTTGCTAGTTCTATCTGTGATAATCACAGAGCCTATTTTGTTACAAAATAATGACCCTGCTTCCCTGAGCACCCATGCTGACTTTCAAACATACTTGCACCCTTCACTGGTAAGCATATGAGAGTATCGTTTTGAGGAAATCAGTCTTTCAAGCTCCTACATGGTTCAAGTTCAGCACAAAGTATCATGCTGAAAGACCTACTAAAGAAAGGAAATTTAAATGTCTGCTCTAGAGTAATATGTACAATATTGTAACAAGATACATCCTGGATTAACTGTGCCTCTAGCTAAGGAGTTGTAGTGATTTAAGAGCATTACTATTTACACATTTCTGTCCTTACTGCCAGGCAAGGACAGCAGAACAGCAGCATCCCGTGTATTTCCTCACTGCAGTACATAGCAAAGTAATTGTTTGGATCTTATTATTCAGACCATATTTTAAAGTTGTATTTTCGGTTTCTTCTGACCATTCAGATTTGTGAGATTTTGAAAAACGTTTTATTTCATATATGCTGAATATAATTTATCAGATGATGTCACCAAATACTTTGCCAGTGATTTTGAAGGAAGTATTACAACCTCATGCATGTTTCTGCTCAGAATTAGTATCAAATCACACTCACTATGATTAATTTAATGTTTTATCTAATATAATGGTCTTCATAACTGCAGTTGTAAATGGATATTGAAGAAGTACTATTCATTTTAGAAAGAAATTTCCATAATCAAGGGAAAGTAATAAATTATAATATATAAACAGATGTTACATATACAGATAGAGCATATTGATATCAATATGGCTGCTGAGATAGATTACGAGATGGGGTAATAGTGCTCTGTTTCAGATTTATAAACTAGAATAGCTTTCTGAGATACTTAACTGATTTAATTTAAGGTCCTAGAGGTGCAACAGTCAACCACTTTACTAGCAAGCATAACTGCAACACAATGCTCCAATGCAGAACACTCCATATAAAAGTGCAAACAGCAACAGTCACCTGTGTTGAATTAATCTGGCAATAACAAAGCTTTTTAAGAACTGGTATTAAAATTTTAATGGGAAAACCCCACAAACCAAGATGCAGTGCTGGCTGCTGTAAAAAGCTTTAATATGAAACTAGGATCTGAAATCCTGTCTCTAAGCCTACGTTCTGGAAGGTGACGTTAGAAAGTGACTTTAGGGTGAATCTTCCATGCTCTGAGCCTCTGTTCCTTCTTCCCTAAAGGATATGGAGCCCTTGTTTATGACAGGTTTCAATTGAAAGGTTCTTTTTGGCAAGGACTACTAGAGCCCATTTGCACTCTGCATGTTGCTGCCATACAAAGAACAACAAAATGTCCATTTTGCTAGAACTGGAAGTTTATTCCAGCTGGCAAGAATACAGCTGCTACAACCTTTCTATGCCATGAATAACCCTGAACACATCCAGATTAATGGATTGCTTCGAGCCAAGCATGTATTTATAGTCTACCATGGAGAGGCATTATAAGAAATAAACTGGTGTGAAACTAATCACACTAATATAACATCGTAAACTAATGTTCCTGATTTTGCCAGGAGAGACATAAACAATAAAATCTATTGTAGAGGATACTTGGTACTTAAAAGAAGAACTGTGTAATGACTATAACACGAACAGTTTTATCGCTCTATTATCAAAAAATCATAAGGTAACATCAAAGTGAATTACCATGTGATCTTCAACATTAAAATACTACAATCAAACTAGCAAATTATAGCAGTGAAAGCATGCACATGGCAAACAGTTACCTAGTATGTAACACCATTATGATAATCTCAAGAATCTAAGATTAAGAAGATAGAGAAACTGAGAGGCAAAGAGTCTGTGTTCCAGTTCCTAGAGGACACAGAATAACAAAGGATTTGAGGTATCAAGTGCTGAAGCCTACCTAAAAATATATGACTGAAATAGAGCCTAGGAAACGCTGTGAAATTCACCTTTGAAATCTATTAAAAAGACATTCAATTTATGTCCTGCTACCATGTTAG
>VXBW01000416.1:0-16466 GCA_013400375.1 Thinocorus orbignyianus
CTCTAACCATTCTATGATCTAACTGTACAGACTGCGGGGTGGGGGGAGCATCTACGGGGGTATTTTGAAAATTCTAAAGGAACATTTCTTAAATCTAATATTTGTCTTAGAGATCAAAAAACACCGCACCAGAATTATTTGAAAAATTGAAACTTATACCACATTAGCATTCAGTTTGTTCAAAATTCAGTGTGAAGGAAAAAATCTTACCCAAGTATTGCTACAGAACTGCTGCCATAAGCAAGATACTGCATTCTTAATGCAAAGTTCCTTGCCAGTATTTATTAATAAGCAGATAAATAGCATAAAAAGTATAAATCTATGCAACAACTAGCAACAAAAGCCTATATGTTATGTACCTGGACACAATATTAAGATTTGATTTACATATTAATTCTGAAAAGGACAGAATAATCTTTTTACAAAAGATTTTACAAGAAATTATCAGATGGTTCAAAGCCGCACACAGTGCTACTGGAACATATGCCCTAGCTCCTTCAGTATTGAGTTACACACTTTTAAATTACTGAAACATTAATGCAGCAAGACTGAATTCAGTAAATCCTACTAATTGTGCTGCATCTTTTAATTGCTTCTCTATTTACTTTTTAACAGGATCATCATCAAAATAGGAGCAGTTCAGGGTATATTTTGTGTTTACTTTAAGAATGGTTAACAATACATAAGCTCAGTTTCTATGTTGATTAACACACGTTCCAAGCCTGTATTTTCTTGCAGTGTATTTTTGTAATAAAAATACAAATAAAAATTCAACACCAGATGTCACTCTTGGAAGACTAAATATTAGCTTTGGAGATAATTTTAAAGGTCAATTTCTTTTGCAATGGTTAAGAGAGTTATGCAAAGGAAAAATGTATTCATGCAGCAGATGTGATTACACACTTAAGGCTTGTGAAAAATTTTAGTTGCAATTTGGAAAGACAACATTTCCAGGTATTCCAGCCCAATTATTTTCTGACACTTCAAGTAAGTTATCATCTCAAAATTTGCTGGAGAGAAAGGCATACACAGGTCCAAGTCATTCAGAGCTCAGCCAAACATACCCAGAATCTATTTGAAGTCCTAGTAGATAGTAAATTATCCATGAGCCAGCAATGGGCCTTTGCTGCCCAGAGGGCCAATGGAATCCTGGGCTGCATAAGGAAGAGTGTGGCCAGTAGGTCGAGGGAGGTCATTCTTCCCCTCTGCTCTGCACTGGTGGGGCCACAACTGGAATANCCGCATCCAGTTCTGGGCTCCCCAGTTCAAGAGACAGGGAACTACTGGAGAGAGTCCAGTGTAGTGCAACAAAGATGATGACGGGATTGGAGCATCTCCCTTATGAGGAAAGGCTGATAGAGCTGGGACTCTTTAGCCTGGAGAAGAGAAGGCTGAGGGGACACCTTACTAATGCTTTTAAGTATCTAAAGGATAGGTTGAAGGAGGATGGAGTCAGACTCTTCTCAGTGGTTCCCCCTGACAGGACAAGGGGTAATGGGTGCAACTTGGAACATAGGAAGTTCCATTCAAGTACGAGAAAAACCTTCTTTAGGGTGAGGGTGACAGAGCCTTGGAACAGGCTGCCCAGGGAGGGTGTTGAGTCGTCTTCTCCGAAGGCCTTCAACACCCGCCTGGATGTAGTCCTGTGTAATGTGGTCTAGGCAACCCTGCTTTAACAGGGAAGTTGGACTAGATATCTCTAGAGGTCCCGTCTGACTCTTGATAATTCCATGATTTCATGACTTGGGAAAACTGCCACAACAATGGCTCACCTTTCTCAAAAATGAGGGATGTTTTCTTAGCAGGCTATAGCATCACAAGCACTATGTCATTCATCTCATAGAAGGAGACAGTGTTCCCAACAGACATCCATGCAGAGAGCGGAACGTTACCAAACCATTGATCCTCATTATAACTTTTTTTTTTTTTTTAATATTTTTTAAGGGGTGAAAAATAGCTCTTGAGTCTTGGCATTAAGTTTGAGGTTTCCTACCATGTTGTCAAGAACATAGTCACACACATATGACTTTAAGCTGAAAATTGGCTGTGATTTATCAAAGTCAGAATGGTATAAATAATGCATATCTTGCACAGATGGCTTTTTTTTTTTTTTGTAATGTAACAACTAATGGCCTGTCAACACAGTACTCCATGTACACAGCCTCTACAATAGTCTGCAGCCTTTTTCTTTTATGACGGATGAAAGCCTGCTAGGAGGCCAATTTGATATAACGTGTGGTGATATGCAGAGATGACACGGTTTGGGCTAGACTGGCTGCTAAATGAACGATGGATCCTCTCTTTAACCTCTCTCACTTCAGAGAAAGGAGCAAGAATTACAGAGAGCAAAGGACACCTACGGGTTGAAAAGAAACTAAACTACTCTGATGAAATATTAATAATAAAAAGCTAACAATATTAATAAGAAAATAATGAAATCTGTACAAAACTATATTTAAGTTCCAGGATTACAATCATGCCACTGGCATGCACTGGGAAAGTCCCAGACCTGACTCACAGACAGATGGAAACTAGATTCCAGATTTCGATTAAAGACACAGATAGGGGTGAAAGGCAGAGGTCAAGACACAGTCCTCCTGAGACACTGGCCATTAAAGAAAGAGACTGACCCTTTGATTCCTCAGCTTTTATACTAAGCATGGGGCAGATGGATGGAAATACCCTGCTGGCTGGTTTTGGGTCACCTCTCCTGTCTGCTTCTCCCCACAGGTATGAGATCTCTATGCTCTTCTGCTTCCAACCCTCCAACATGACACACAACAAATTTAGCTGACCTTGGTTGTTATAGCAATAACTATAAAGGAACCTCTCTCCATACCATCCCCTGATATTAACTGTAAACATCAGACCTTATCGCTCTGGGAGTAGACACTGTCTGAAAAACATGCTGTTAATTTCAGAAAGTGCCTTTAGAAGGGGCTTAACTGAAAGGTAAAACTATTGAAAGGAAAATTCATTCTGTTCTACCTCAAATCAGGAAAACAAAAAAAAGCCATGCAACCATAAGGTGTGTAAAGGTAGTGAGGGATAGAAATTCTGCAAATTTTGCTGATGAGCCAAAATGAAAAAAATACTTAACCAGTTCCTGAAGCCTGATGCAAAACCAAAAACCTTAATGACCTAGATCATTCAAAGAGATTTGTCCACATCCAGTAGAGAAACAGAAGGCAAGGTGTTCAGTGCTTATGGTAAGAAATCACACTTGAAAAATCAAAACAAATGAAAAAACCTGCATTCAGAAAAGAAAAACGCTAAACCAATCCTGTAAGATCCTATTATGACTTAGTGCCAGATTTTATTTCAAGATGCAAAAGCTTCTCCTTCAATGTGTTTCTCTCTAAATATTTTAGGATTATGCCAAAGTTCTGACTAACCCACAGGAGCATGGAAGAAACACATCTGCTGGATTTTCTTTAAAAGGAATGAAAAAAGCAGCATTACCAACACACACATGCAGCACAATCAGCACACATTACCCGCCAGAAACTCACCTTTCTGTGATCGTTTCTCTGAGACCACTTGCAACTCCTTTCACCACCGTACTAGCCTTTGGCGTCAGCACTACTTGAGATATAAAAAAGGAGCCCTTCTTTCTTCTTTCGGTGATTGATGCCTGCAGGAATTGAATCAGCTTTTCCGGATCTGTTGTGTTTGCCCAAGGAGCTGGCATCATCTGGCCTGGCCAAAGAAACGGTACCTCAAGAGCCACTGGACTGTGGTAGAACACCAGCACTTGGTGTTCCTTTTCCCACAGGTACTGGAGACTGACTTCATGGGCAAATATAGCAGGACACATTTTGTTTCCATATGTGTCTTTGAGCATTTGGACAAGCTTTTCATGATGGTATTTCTGCATCCCATAGAAGTGATTAAAGTCCAAGAAGACCACTTCTTTTGGGTGGTCAGCAAGAAATGCATTTATCTCTTCCAGACCCTCCTTGACTTTGGCACTGAATAAACCATGAGCAAAGTAGAGTTCATTGTCTGGGTCTCTGGGCTTGGTGGAAATTCTAAGATCGAAATATCGTATACCTGCCCCCAGCTGGCTGGTGAAGTTCATGGTCTGTGTAGCCAACCACTTCCTCATCAGCTTTTTAGCCACAGTCCCAAAAACAGACACAAAATTCTGGACCGTCTCTGGCTGCTCAGGCCCAACTGGAGAGGCTTCATCAATGTAGAAGCTAAATGAATCATGAGACCCTAAAAACACAACAAAGGGAAATGATCAATATTTTATTCATATATTTAAAGTGATTCTTTCTTATTAAGCACAGTTTTCTGACCCATAATATTGCCATGGACAGACTCCTCCCTCGCCTTTTTTTTCTTAATTTATGCATTTGTCTGGCAGCATTTACCCCACCAGCACCTTGTAGGAACTTGAAGTAAAGGTAGTGCCTGTTTCATTGTTCGTCTGGGAGCTTTCTCCTCAAGCTCTTACTTATCCCTTTAAGCTCACCGAAGTCAGCATGCTCTGAACATCAAGGCAATCCTGGTGCAACTCCAGCAAAGCTAGTCATGTAATAAATTCCTAGCATCAATAAGAAGAGACTCTGGCCTTGCACACTGAATCATGTATTGTCTTCTTTGCAGAACCAAAGGAAAAAAGCAAATGAAACTGAAAACATCCCCCTCCCCATCTTTACAGCCAGCTAAAATATGAGTTGAAAAATGCCAAGGACATGTAAACCTCCTGACCTTTTTTTTATTTCAATTCTCATCTGATCATCAACAAGGTTACTCAACTCAGTGTTGTTTTCCTTCTTAAATTTACCTCTAAAATTCTTTGCTTTCCCTTGCTACATAAATTCAACCAATAGGGCAAAGGTCTAGCATTTTATGCCACTGGTAAAATACAGAAACTCCACTGCCTACTCTTGACAAGAATGACACATCTACTTAATATGCCTATGTACAGAAGTTGTCATTTTCCACAAAACAACAAAGTTGAATACAAATATGTTAGACACTTTGCTATGAAAAATTGTCTTTATCTCGTGATACATCCTTTAAAAATGGCCACCACAAAACAGAAAGCCAACAACTTATTTTTTCTCAGCATTCAGATGACAGTAGTTGATGAAGCTGAAGACATCTGCAAACACACGATCATTCCTCTGTAAGGGACTTTGTCTTGTTTTATGGAGGGATGAGCTGACCCTAGGAGATACTCATCACCCTTGTCTACCACCGGTCTTCTGGCAGTTTATACAGAAATACTGTCCGTGTGCAGGGAAAGTCACACTCCCACTGCCCCAGTTGGAAGGGATGCTTCTGGTCAGATTCACCATGGCAAAAAGTTCTGCTCCTCGGCCGCTTGCAAAACTCCTTCCTTCAAGGTCAGCAGGATTTATATTTCTGAAATGAACTGCAGCACTAGGCCCTCAGAGACCAAATCCTAGCATCAAAATGAGTTCAGAGCACAAGCCTCGCCTGCTACTGATGCTTTTATAGGTGCTTTTCAAAATTACTTTCCAATGCACAAACACTGTGGCAAATAACTATCACATTAATGAAATCCTGCTAGTCAGTCATTTCTGATGGCAATGCTACTTTAACTGAACTGGAACAAACCCTATAAACTGACATGACAGCTGTAACATTTTCTTCTTTAGCAATAAATGGAGTCACGACAAATCATCTTAGACTCTAGCCTGGATTTGGTTTTGTTTAATCTGAAAAGTGTCTTAAAATTTTGTACACCCCTGCTTTTCATGGTTGTCTCTTTGAACTGCATTTTATTTCAAATATTAGATAAATTTTCCATTTTGATGAAGCTTTCTACTGCTAAGTGCTAAAAGTGATAGCATATTCCTTGCAGAACCTGATTAGATCATGGAGTATCTGGTTATCACATATATCCCAGGGGACCAGATCTGCATCCAGAATTTTAGTGGTGAAACAAATTATTGGAGTAGTGACTTGCATTTCAACAGTATTACGGGGGGGAAAAAATAAATCAATGAGATACACTAAATGTTCTGCTCAACGTAACCTGCACGAATCCAGAAATCAAAGTAAATCCAGTCTTGTTTAAAACAAGGCATAGCTACAATATTAGGAAGGGATGGATCTGGCAGATCCTCACTTTGTCCATTGAAGTCCCTTTTACTTCAGTAGGATTTTATGTCAGAACAAGTACATGCAAAAACATGATCAAATGATTGTAGCAGTAGTCTCAAAATGGTATTAAGGTTAATTAAACCATTTGTCCTTTATTGTCTGATGTACAGTCACTAGAAATCTGAAGCTGCTGAAGAGGTAGCTAAACGTGACCACCACAGTTAATACGCAACTCTATTGTGCCAAACTCTACTTAAAACTTCCACTTACTGTTTAAGTCAAAACAGGCAGTATAGTTCTCACAGCAGAAAACTAAGGCGAGCAACTTGTCAGCAGGTAATTTTTAAATACTGGTACTGTAAAATATGGAGAAGAGATTGTAGCGGGGGAAACACCACAGTTAGCAATGACTGAACATTACAAGCAGGATACTCTAGAGTAATATTTTTTCTTAATCAAGGTCTTCATCCACATATTTGAGCCTAAAAATGGGGATTCCTACGTGGAAGATATTAAAAAAAGCACACAGTGCACTGAGAACCTCTATGTTTTGTAACCCAGACAAGGAAGTCTTATTAAATACTACAAAAAAGAAGATAAGGCTTGACTTAACTTGTTTGACACTGAACGAAGCAGACACTCTGTTCAGAAGGGTGTAAAGCTTCCTCCTGACTGTGGAGTTTTAACAGGTCATTTAAATATTTATTTTCATCATGCACTCACATACATTTTGTTTTCCCTTCATCCTGCCCCGTTGTCCTAACCAGCTTACTCATATAACTCAAGGAAATTAAAAATCCTTACACTTGGCAGAGCAAATTAAAGTATGATCTTTTCCACTGTCAAGACCCAAATCACTATTTCCTGGTAATCTTGTATGAACATAGACTTATATTTAACAAAGAGGTTTCATTCTGGCCTTGCTTAGGTACTTGGGGATGTTCCCATCCTACTTTGGCACTGGGAAGTGGACTTGCACTTTCTCTATATCACCAAATCTCAGCTCACATGAAGGCAGGATGCAGGGTACCTTCAGAAATACTGATGCAATGACGCATGCAGCCTTTGAAAGGCAGCAGTGCTTGCCCATCAGCTATGTCTGTTACAGTGGGGCAGGGGACACTCTGATCTGACGTACAGAACACTCTCTACCACAGACACTTCAAAGTCTGAGACGTGGGAAAGCAAAGAATGACTCGTCCCAAGTCAGAGGGAGAAAGAGTAAGCTGATACTCCTCTTGTGTGGAAGCGTATTTTCTCACAAGTTCAGTAAGTGTCTAGCCCTTCCTTAAAATACTGCACACTGTTTTCTCCTTATTTCAACAACACAACATATTGTTGACCTGAGGAGTCAGGAAGAAGGTTCAGGGATCAGGATCACAGGGGTGGTGAACAAGGTGTAAACATGGTGTGCATATGCTACTGACTGCTCAGTCAAGAAGAGAAAGTGTACCAAGCCTTCTCCAAAGATTGGATGAAGCCCTGTAATTACAGGACTTGTTTTCATGGGGAACCTTGAGACATTTGCTGGAAGGGCAGAACAGCAGGACACAGGGAATCTGGAGAGCATCACAGACTTCTTCTGCAGGCACTCCTTTAGGTAGACAAGGTGCACTGCAGGACATGGTACGAATTAAGGAAGAACACAAAGGCCGATGGCAGCCTTAGCCAGAATGATTATAAGGGGATATAAGAATTCAAAAAACGGTGGAAAGCAAGGAAGGCAAACAGCAGAATAAAGAACCTGGCTCCCAGAGAAGCAGTCTGGGCTTTTTCAGGTAATTGCAAAGTGCTAGCCTGTGGGATAATCACCTTAAATTCCAGGGGACCCAAGAGGAATGGCTGAACTTGAGAGACAACCTCTGTAAAGCATACAAACAGCACGCATAAAAACAAGCGGGTAAGGCAGGAGGCAAGTCTGGCTGAATGGGTAACTGCTGAGCAAGCTCAAACTGCAAAAGCCATGTACAGAAGGTGTAAGCAGGGACAGCCCCCTGGGAGGAACAGAGGAGGAATGCAGGGAGGGAGTGAGGAAGGGCACAGGGGTGGGAAAGGCAACAGGAAACTCCTGCAGAGACATCAAGAGCAAAAGGCAGTGAGGAGAATACTGGGCCACTGCTGAACAGAGCAGGAGATCTCATAATGCAGGACAAGGAAACTACAGAAGTACTTGGTATCTTCCTTGTCTTAGTCTTCACTTACAAGATCGGTTCTCAAGCACCCCATGTCTCTCTGCCTAGTACTTTCTTCCTTTTCAAACTGCACCTCATAAATAAAAGGTGACTAAGTTATATAGAGTAGACACACATAAGTTGACAGGACAGGATTCATCTGAACACACAGAAGGCACAAGCCAAGATCACTGCAAGGCTTCCCTCTCTCACCTTCAACAGGTCACGTTGACTGGAGGAGGCAAAAGTTACGCTCATCTTCAAAACAAGAAAGCAGGACAATCCAGGGAACAACAGTCTGCCAGACTCACTTCAGTCCCAGGGAACACGACAGAGCAAATCCTCATAGAAACCACTTCCAGTTTTTGAACAGTAAAAAGGTGACTGGGAACAGCTTCCATGGGTTTAGCAAGAGCAGTTAATGACTGACCAACCTGATTGCCTTCGGGGATGGGATGACTCGCTTTGAGGAAAACAAAATATTCCTTTTACTTCAGCAAGGCTTTCAACACAAACTCTTTTAGCATTCTTGCAGTCTAACTGGGAAGACACAAACTAGATGAGTGCACCATGAAGTACATGAAAAACTCCCTGGACCAACATGTTCAAAAGGTTGTGACTGAATGTTCAAAGTCTACTAGCAGTTGACTACATGCCAATTCTGTTTCACCTCTTCATCAGTGACAAAGACAATGTGATGCAGAGCACCCTCAGCAAGTTTGCAGGTGAAACCAAGTTGGTAGAACAGGTTAATACTATAGAGAGAAGAGTTGATATTCAGAGAAACTTCCACTCAGCAGAAAAGATGGATGGCAAGCTCCTTAAGAAGTTCAAAGGCAAGATGGATCCAGGACAGACAACGCTGTTGAGTAGCACAGGTGGGAACCAACTGGCTAGAAAGCAGCTCTGCAGAAAAAGACTTGTTCACATGGACATAAGGAAAGAACATCTTCCTCACAAGACCAGTTAAGGTCTAGCATGGGAGCCCAGCAAGGCTGGACTCTATATTCCTGATTCCCAACACTTGGTTCAACAGCCTCATCTAACTTGAAGTTAGCTCTGCTTTGAGCAGGGGATGGACCAGGTGACTTCTGGAGCTCCCTTCCAATGCAAATTATTCTGTGTCTGCCTATTCCCTCCTCCACCAAGATAAAGAGAGATTAGTTTCTTGTCTCTCAACCTCAGAAGCCGCTATCAAGAGACAATTAAATTGTCTGTACCAACTAGAAAACAGAAGTGGCCCATTTCAACCACCAAAAAATTAAATTTCCATGAACTTAGTTGTGGCAAAACACTATTTATTCAAGAGTAAAACACGCAGTATCACTTAGATTTCAAGAAAACAGATGCTAGTACTTTTGCTAGAGAGAATGGTCTCCTGTTTTCTTTACTGCATGCCTGTAATGGAACAATCGGGAGCATATAACCCACTACAGATCAGCTATGGACAAATTTATGGTTTCCCTGGAGGGTTAAACCCCCCATTTAAAAAATAATTGGGCTCAGTGATGAAAAAAGTCCCTCAGAGAGCGCACATTTCAGTTCAGAATCATTTTCTCAGTCCCACAGAGGCACAGCAAAGCTACCATTTTGGTGGATAAGCTTTAACACATTACTCAAAGCCAGCAAGCACAGCTGAATTTCACTGTCTTCTCCATGACCCACCGTTGGCTCTGGCCATGCCTCGTAACAGCCTGGTAAACAGCACCTAATACAGCAGTGCAGAATTGAACGGTGCTTCCCAACATGCTCCTGACAGCGACAATCATGCACTGAAGATCCACAAATTACAGAAAAAAAACCCCACAAATAGAAGCAAAGTTTTACAGTTTTTGGCATGTTTTACTCTCTTCCCCTTCTCCCACAAACCTCAATCTCCTCGTCTATGCACTGTAGTCTCTAGATAAACCAGTTAGAGATGCACAGACAGCCCCATGCAAGTCAACTTAGATCTGGTGAAGAGGAACTGAGAAGCCTAAAACTGCCTCTCTGCAGGGAGATTAGGGAGTTTTCTCCCTGCGATCTCCAAAACTTTTGGTTTGTTCTGTGTCTGAATTAAGTATCCTGCAGAGCCTGAGCTGGCTAACTCCCAGACTTCAATTATCCCAAACTCCATGGTCACAACCACCCAAAACACCATGGTTTGAGAAGGTTATCTGGTGAGGAAGCTCATCCACAGTCTTGTTTGCCCACCTCAACGTCCAACAGTCGCATGGGATTTCTGCAACTCTCTAACCACAAGAAGTTCCCACAAAGACCCATAAATCAGCCAAGCTTTTCAGGCAACACTGCTTGCGGCACAAGTAGGATGATGCCTACCTTTTGGTTTTCTGAAGGCTCAGGAAACTTTCTCCATATAAATTCAGAATACTGAGTGCTCTTCCCAGAGTCTTGGCCAGCCAACCCACCACAATTTTTTGTATAGATACTGGCATTTTTGTTGAAAATAAAAAGTCAGCCTTTACATAAGAGGAATAATTTTTAATGTCTAAGAGTATTTGGGTTTTATTCAAGTAAATTGTCTGATAAGAAAGGAAGAAAAAATATTTGACAAGCTTGCATTTCTAGGCCATGAGCTAGCTCACACATAAATCAAACTGAATCATCCCCTCTCAAGCAGCGAAAACTGAGAAGCTACTTAACTTTTCATATGTCAAATCTTGAAGTTTCTATTAAAAAAAATTAAATATATATATATGAAAAACAAAATGAAGACATTTTTAAAATAAGGCCATTAGACAAACTTGAAATGTCTGTGAGATAACTGAACACAAATCATTCCACTTTTTAAAATCAAATCTTTTTCCAGGGCATACAGCACAAATAACTTCATAACCAGACAGTTAAATCTTGCAAAGTCAACAGTTTTAACCTGTTAAGTAAGCATTTTAATCCTTTCCAACTATAACTGTGGGATGAATTAACCTTGGTTTTCAATGGGAGATTACTGATATAGTACAAATCTGGAGCCACACTTAACTGTTTGAATGATTTTAATTATGTGCACAAATGTCTGCAGGAAAGAGCCCCATTTTGCTTTAGCTTCTTTCAGAATAATAGAATCCCAAATTGCTTCAGAGTTACATTAACACCAGATAAATTGAAGTCATTGAATATCAGGGAGCAAGAAGAGGCAGGCACTGACAAAAGAGAAAATGTATTCTAGTCGCATTTGAGAACGTAAGCAAAATGGGTGATAGGAGTGACAGAGAATGAAGCTGTTAAAGCAACATTTGCTACATTACTATCAACTAAACAAGAATTCAGATGCTGCTGCGAATATCACACAATCACAATTTCCACATCAGAAATGCACTCCCCAGTCTACCCACCTCCTCTGTGCCAGTCCTATCACCACTATCAAACTCTTTTCTTCCTCCGCTTGTATCCCTTTCTGCCTTGAAGACCTTGGTGATAATGTGAGAAAAGGAAAGGAAATGTTTGCTTCCACTCTCCCTCTATTACTTCCCAGAAGTGGCAGCCACCCCCTCATTCCTCATCCCAGGAGATAAAGGTGCTCTGCCACCAGGCAAGTTCTGTACCAGCCACTGGAACTGCACATAACCATAACTCGGACCTCAGTCCTGTGCCTGGGGACATGGTGCTATGCTGAGAGACTCCTATCAGGGAATGTAGTGATAGGATATGGGCTAATGGTTTTAAATTGAAAAGGGGGAGAATTTGCTTAGATACTAGAAAGAAATTCTTTACTATGAGGGTGGTAAGGAACTGGAACAGGTTGCCCAGGGAAGCTGTGGGTGCCCCATCCCTGGGAGTGTTCAAGGCCAGGCTGGATGGGCCTTTGAGCAACTTGGTCTGGTGAGAAGTGTCCCTGACAGTGGCAGAGGGGTTGGAACTTGATGATCTTTACGGTCCCTTCCAACTCTAACCATTCTATGATTCTATGAAATATTCCTGAGGATCATTGCATTTTGTGCTGTTGAACATGGCTACAATTGCCTTCAGGGGGATTCTACAACTTTGACATTGACAGTAATCTCCATGACCATGACAAAGGGCTTTTGACTCAGGCAGAAGCTGTTACCATTTTAAGTTGTTTTATCAGAGACAGCTTGTGTACTGTGGCAGTTCCTGCACTGGAGAAGTGTTTCTGGTCACTAGACTGAGCCAAGACCAACGCCTCACCTAATCACTGTTTCTTTCCTACAAGGAGGTCACTGCTAAAATCAAACAGGTTGGAAGCTAGGGCAAGATCTACTTGGCTTTAAGACCCAAGATAACTGGCAACTACCACAGTACGACAGGCAAACTTGGTTAAAAATCTGATTAGGTTACTCATTATTCAATTCATACTAATAAGTTTAGCATACATAAAAGTACCCACACTCAGACTCTTAAAGTTTCCTCCCACAAACGTGACTACCTGCTCCTGCTGCTCTTGCTCTACGTCAGTTAATTCCACATTTCATATCCTCAATAGTCTGTTGAAAAGTAAAGAAATAGGGGGAAAAGAGAAAAAAGAAAAAAAAAAAAGGTGTAATTGTATTTCTAAATCTCCAAACAGTGTGAGCACATTCTCCACTGTGGACATCATGAGGCCAATTCTGCTAAAGAAATCATTATTTAACAGAAAATTAGCACAATCCTGAGAGCATGTTTCCTTCTCACTTAGTAACTTCCTTACTGTCCTGTAATTATTTGTGTAGGAGAAGGTGTTATAATGTTTTATGAGACACTGTTAAGAGTAGATAGCCTCCTACCTCTTCCCAGTCAAACCACCTCCAGACAGATTTCCTTGCAGACTTCATGCAGACAGCACACAGAAGGCAGCAGAGTGGAGCAGTATGTGAATGGTGGGGGCTTTCCAAGAGCCTCAGATTACTGTACTCTAAAAGCTCGCCATTAAGTGAATTATTAGTTTCAGCAAACATAGGTCCTAACCAAGCCAGCCTTTACTCAGAGAAATGTAATGCTAACACCACTGGAAACACGCAAGCGCTCCAAGACCAGGCCACAGTGCAGAGCGGAGGTTTATTCTCACCTTGTACCAGCTCAGTGGAGACCTGGCCCCACACCACAGCGGCAGCAGGGTCAGCTCCAGGCAGCACCACTGCTCACCTCTTCTCCCCACCACCACAGCCCTCAGAACAATGCCCAGCTGATGTGCCCAGCACAAGTCGGGCCACCAGATTTCTTGCAGGCATCTAAATGCAAACAGCATGGAGAACAGCTCTGCACTACAGTTACAGTAGTGGAAATGATCACAGTAAGAACTGAGCAAATCAGTTGTTGTGCTTTGCCCACCATTTTTTCCAAACCTGGCTGTACACAGAAGAAAAGCTGGAAGTGAAAGGCACTAATATTGCCTGTGTAAATGCAAAAAGACCAACCCTGTTGGCCATTTGTGCACTGCACTGAAAAATTCAAAAGGTACAAAAACCTTAAAACTTTTAAAACCCGCCTATAATAAGCTACTAAAAAAAAAGAAGTTATTTTTATTTCTTCAGTCAAGTGAAACCATAAACATGATTTCACAATGGTTTATGAGCAGACACATAGCACAAATTCTTTAATAGAAAGATTACCTTCAACCTAACAAGCTAAAACCCAGCAGGACCCACGGAGCAAGAACTTCAACTCCAACTTAAAAAAATTAGGAAATTAGCTCTCATTTCTGACACAGCAAGAGCCACCACCACATTTTTAAAAGTATCTTTACATAAGGATTGACCAACGTATAGTTTAAGGTCATCAGAAATTACAACTTCAACAGCAGACTGAACACAACACTATGGCTTGCACAACAGAAGCCAATGGCTGGGACAGGCAAACTGCTATGGCCCTCTTATTTATGAATTTGAATGCATACGGAGTCTGAACAGAATATTCCATGTCACAGTAGTAAGCATCCCATATGACAGCCTTGTATTCTACGGATGACTATAATCTGAAGAAGAATTAGCTATCTAATCACTTGGAAATAAAATTCTTGGGGGCAGAGCTGTAGCTACTGTCAATCACGAGCACTCCACAAATGACAATTCTTCCAAGTTTCTGCTTTTTTGGGAACACTGCAAACAAATCTACTATGCTATTTTTGATTTCGCTCTCCAAGCTCACTGCTGCATGTTCATATGCATCAGAGTTCTCTATCAGATCTGACATTCCAGTTAAACGCTAGTCTCAGAAGTACTGTATTAGCTATTTTTCTCCTTAATTCAGGGACTACTAGCATACAAAAATGTGAACATTTCAGGGAGGAAAAAATAGCAAGAAGTGTATCTGATTCTAAGCATAAAATTAATGTGCCAGGAATAGTTTGGGGAGTATTTTATTCCAGCACCAGCTCAGTCTGGCTGAGTATGTCATCAACACCCAACTCCTGGGGCAATCATCAGCACTTGAATTGTGAGCCAATAGCTTTGGGACTAGTGAGAAGCTGTGATGACCCCAGGCAGCTCTGCTGAGCATGCAAAATGGCATCTCCCCACAGTGAGTGCCTTCTAACCATAATTCTTGTTCATAACCCTAATGCTGACATTGACAGGACAGTCTTGAAAGGCACTATGCAACCGACGAAGCATATAAAAAAAAAAAAAAAAGAGATCTGTTCATATCTCTTTCTCTCCATGCACACATAAAGTACTAGTTATTATGTATAGCCANGCCAGCAAACAAAAACAACAGATTTAATTTTCTATTAAATCTGAGCATCACAACTGCATAATGTCCCAGTTTCTGGGGAGGGACAGGGTTAATTCTCCCCTGGCTCTAGCAGGGGCACAGGTATTCCACCCCAGGTGAGCCATGCCCAGGAGTAGCAGGCAGCTGGCCAGGAAGGGGAGGGGGGGACAGGAAGGGGGATGTGGTCAGTATCATAATGTGTTTATATCCTTCTCCATCCGTGTTACTGTTACTGTTCTCCTTTTTCTATTTGTTGTTCTATTAAACAGATTTTGTCCCAACCCACGAGTTTCACCTCTTTTTTCCCAAACCCTCTCCCCACCGCTGTAGGGGGTTTGAGGGAGCGCGGCTGCCACCTGATTCTTTGTTGCCGTCTGAGGCTAAACCACGACAATGGTTCTAGTGATCTCATTGCTGACAGAAATTACTTGCATATCATACGCAGTTTCTGCATCATTACACAGTATTTTAAGCCCAAAAAAAAGGAAAACCAGGAGGTGTGGCTGGATAAAAATCATATTGCATTGCAGAGCCAGCAAAAGAATGATGCCTTAAAACAGGTTTTCCTTTAAAGATCCCTACAAGAAAGCCACTGCTGTCTGAGACAGATCACCACAAGAACTTTAAAAGGAAACATTTTTCAGTTGTTTGTACAAGCATCAAACTCTGCTGCAAGGACACCTGCAACACAGAGAATAAGGACTCCTCCTGCACTCTAATGAGTGCACTGACAGTCAATTTATCAGCACTCCAGGATGGGTTGTCCTAGGGACAATGTTGACAGTTTTTTACTACCACACAACAAACCCAGGGTAGATTCCTTTCATTTTCTCAGTCATCAAGCTTGAAAAGCTTGGGCAAATCTGAACTGTTTATCCGATTCTCATGGGAGAGGGCTGGGAAAGCAGGTGCGAAAAATATTATTCTCTTTTCTGAGTCAGTTTGCAAAGGTTTTCACATACAAACCTTATTAAAAGATTGCATTTAATAAGCTGTCCATATAAGACTTAGCTTACTGACCATGTCAAGGCTGAGAGACAACAAAAGGAGGTAAAATATAGCAGAGGAAGGGGGAAGCATTAAGGTGTTATATTTTGACTGTTCCCTTTGCTCTACACCTTTCTTTATCCTTTGGTTGCATCAGATCTTCACATTAGATATTGTTCTACTTTTGTCCATTGCCTGGCATACTTGACGATTGCTACAAACAAACTCCCCTGTCCAATGCACTGAATGCAAGACATGTCTCCTGAGACGAGGTGCTCAAGAAGAAGCCTCTCACACACGGTCTTCTCAAGTACAAGCGAAGACACTGTAATGTTTGACTTCACGTTCACTATATGCGAATGGAAAACACCAAGTCATCTTTGCCAAAGCAGTTTTTTTTCCCTGCAAAAGCCAGAAAAATAGCCCTGAGCCCCTGAAGCCTGTATATTAGGAAGTCACCAGCGCCATGCACGTACAAATAGAGTACCCCTTTGGCCCAGGAGATCCTGGGAGTTTCTTTTGCTGGAACCCAACGGTGTGCAAGAGCATGGGCAATTGGAGTAGTGCCACCATGAGGAA
>VXBW01000420.1:0-36395 GCA_013400375.1 Thinocorus orbignyianus
TGCATCCTGGTCTGTGTCAAAAGAAATGCTGGCCAGCATTTTGCAGAAGGTGACTCTGACCCTCTGTTCTGCTCTGCTCTGCTCCGCTGTGGTGAGACCCCACCTGGAGTCCTGTGGCCAGCTTTGGAGTCCTCACCACACAAAAGACATGCACCTCTGGAACAAGTCCAGCGGAGGGCCACAGAGATTCTCAGAGAGCTGGAGCTCCTCTCCTCTGANGAGCTGGAGGTCATCTCCTCTGAGGCTGGGAGAGCTGGGCTTGTTCAGCCTGGAGAAGGCCCTGAGGAGCCTTTTATCAGGGAATGTAATGATAGGACCAAGCGTAAGGGTTTCAAATTGAAAGTGGGTAGATTTAGGCCAGATATTAGGAAGAAAATATTTCCTGTGAGGATGGTGAAACACAGGAATGGGTTGCCCAGAGAAGCTGTAGATGCGCCATCCCTGGAAGCGTTCAAGGCCAGGCTGGATGGGGCTTTGCGCATCCTGCTCTAGTGGTTGCTGTCCCTTCCCATGGCAGGGGGGTTGGAACTAGATTATCTTTATGGTCTCTTCCAACACAAACCATTCTATGATTCTGTGATCCTAAAACCTTACTGGTTTTAACCTCATGGTTATTATTTTGCCTACGATTTTCTTCACACTTAGAAATAGGAATGCCTTACGAGTAAGAAATTTCCTCCAAAGCCTCTGGCTGTGTCCACTTTGAAAACTGAGACAGACAGGCCATTAATCTGACTAGTATTGGTTATTCCCAGTTCTTAACTGTTTGCATAGACATAATCTTTACAATCAAGAAAAATAATCTGGAGGAAATACACTAAATATAATTATATGACCACATTGTATTATGTGAAAAGATTATGAATGCACTTTAAAAGCTCTCCATACTTTGAATATTGGAGAGGTAGTTTCCTCATGACCAGAGTCTACCTGGTAAATTAGGTTGCAAAAACTATTTGGCGTTTATTGTATGAAGTAATCAAGCATGTACTTTCAGCAATTTCACTGTGATACAAAAGAGACTGACAAAGCACAATGAAAAACAATGTCTCCCCTCAACTGGAAACAAGGTAAAAAATTATCCAGAACTGACCGGTGAAAACAATACCTCACAGGTGATTAACTTAGCTGGTTTAAAGCAGACAGCCAGGAGATCACCTATTTCTACGGAACACTTTAACCACCAAACTTAAACAAATGAAAACATTGGTCTTTTAATGACTAAACTAAGAATATATTATGAAACAGTCAGGTTCAGGAAACTTCCAGGAGAAAACTTATACTGTAAAACAAAGATTTTCAATTAGACCTACAGACATTTATAATATCTCATGTTATTTTTAAATGTTTTGTTTATATTAGGATGGCCTCCCACTTATTAAAAAGCTATTTTGAAAGCTGGTTTGTTTTCTTGCTTTGCATAAAAACTAAGAAGTTATCAGTTAACTACTGTACTGCCCAGTAAATGTTTAACTGAACTAAAATATTAATGTTTTAGCTGCAATGGGTAACTCCTTTTTTGTTATCAGTGACATTAGATGACTTCTGCTTTTGTCCTTGTTAGGATAATATAAAGTATGTGCTCTTCTATTGCAGAAAACATGCAGCTTTTTATCTTTGATTTATACTACCACTTCTCTATAGTACTAGTCACTCACAGCAGCTTCTGGTAAGATTCTATCTACAAAACTTATCCTAAACATTTAGTTTTAATTTTGAAAAATCAGTACATCGTGCAAGCTTCATATCCTTCTCAAGGAACTGGTATGAATCAAGAGAAACTCCGCAAGTAATATATTACTGTACTGGTAAGTTAACCTAATGCTGAATAATACCAGGAAAATAAACCAACAAGTTTCATGTTTTAAATTCCAGTATTGACCAGCTCCTTAAAATACCATTACAATACAGACAGATAGAAAATTACTGTTAGAATCAAAGAATCATAGAATTGTCTAGGCTGGAAGGGACCTTTGAGATCATCTAGTTGAACCATCAACCTAACTCTGATTAAAACAAACAAACAAACAAAAAGACAACGACCCATTACTAAACCACATCACTAAGTGGTATGTTAACCCGCTTTTTAAATATCTCCAGGGAAGGTGCCTCAACCACTTCCATGGGCAGACCATTGCAATGCTTAAGAACCCCTTCAATATTAAAAAAAATAATCCTGATATCCAAACTGAACCTCCCCTGGCACAACTTGACCCCATTTCTTCTTGTCCTACTGCCTGTGACCTGGGAGAAGAGACTGACCCCCGCTTCTCTACAACCTCCTTTCAGGCAGTTGTAGAGAGCGATGAAGTATCCTCTCAGACTCCTTTCTCAAGCCTGAACAAACCCAGCTCCCTCAGCCTGCTCTCATAAGACTTATTCTCCAGATCCTTCACCAGCTTTGTTGCCCTTCTCCAGACCCGCTCTAGCACCTCAACATCTTTTTTGTGGTAAGGGACCCAAAACTGTACACAGTACTCAATGGGGCCTCACCAAAATGGAAATACAATTATATTTTGTTATTTCAAATATCTGTGTATTGGAATTAGAAATAATACCTTCCGCTTCCAGTACCACTGGGAAATTACTGTCTGAATCTGTCCTAAATGAACACAGAACATACATTTATCTATGTGTGAGAGCACAGATTGTTATTTCAACTGACTTGCAAGTGGTATTACTTGAGAGGCAAACCAAAACATGATATTGTTAAAACTTCCTCATACATTACGAATGGTAGCACTCAAATAAAATCTATAGGGAAACACTTTTGCCCATAAGGGAGTGTTTTGCTCGACTGCAAAACAAGCGAATCAATTCCAGCAGTGTTTTTGGAATACTTCTTTGCTGATACCACCTGACTGCAATGCAGAACAATCAACTATGAAAGGGCAGTAAGAAAACACTTTAGAAAAATAATTCTCTGGACTCTGTAACACTTAATCTCCCACAACAACTTCCAGTAGTGTTCAACCTTCACTGAACATTTGTTATTTTCTTCCCATTAGAAATACAAAGTATTTTTTCCAGTAACACCTAAATATTTTTTCCTCAATTTTAACTAAAAGATGTTCAAATCAGACAATTTATCTTATCTCAATATCCTTAGTGTTTCAGAAAATGCCATGTAGGAGCTTTGCTATCTGTAACCATGGGCATGTGCAGGTCCATTACTGAAACTACTTTACATTCTACGTACAAAAGCAAGGCAGCATAGGAATGTACCCCACTGTTCACATGGTAATTTCTCATTTCTTACTAAGTTCATTTGACTACTGCCTAACAAAGAGGAACCCTTCCTTGTGTACACCTGACACATCACTGCCAGACTGCATCGCATGTCATGGTCCAGCAGGAGACACACGTTCAGCAAAAAAGCAAGCAATAAATTAGGCTTTGTTCAATCTTAAACAGTAATTCCATGCAAGGCTCTCTTTGTAAACCTTTACAGGTAACCCAAGGTATTTGACCACCACTAATCAGAAAGGCATCTTTCCTCCTTTAGAGACCTAAATGCACAAGCAGGATAAAATAATAATAAATCCCAACCTATTTAATACTAATTAAGAACAGGTGACAAACGTTAACATGGAAAGAACTGCAGAAACTGGCTTTTGCGGTAAGCAAACAGGAATGTAAGTAACTTGCAATCACATTCAGTATGTTTTGTTTCCCAGATAAAGTGCATCGTTCAAGGATACTTGTTCTGGTTTCCAGCAGGGACGGGGTTGATTCTCCCCTGCCTCTAGCAGGTGCAGCTATTCCACCTCCTATGCACCATGCCCAAGGGGCAGCAGGGAGCTGACCGGGAAGGGGAAGGGCCACAACAGGAAGTGGGCATGGTGATGTCACAGCGTAGGCGTATATCTGGGTGGGCGTTGCCGGGGTGTGGCTGGGCGGTGCCAGTGGCGGTGGGGACGGCATGGGCTGCGGTCGGTATTGTACTGGTGTTTGTATCCTCCGTCCGTGTTACCGTTTCCCTGTAATACCTGTTGTTCTGGTAAACAGTTTTTATCTCAACCCATGAGTGTCCCTTTTTCTTCCCCTCCTTTCCCCACCGCTGTGGGGCATCAGAGCCAATGGGCTGCTATGTGGCGGTTTTGTTGCCGCCGAGGCCAAACCATGACAATACTAAAAGGTAATTTTTTAAACTGTCTGTCCCTGAGTTTCTAAGCAGTACAAACAAACAATTTTCTGTTTTTCCTTACATTGAAAACACAGTACTGTTTAATGTTGTTTCCCCTAAAAGATAACATGAGAACATTATCCTAGTTGTCAGTTTAACCAGGCAGAAATAACAAGGATACAGCCCACATAACATATGTATTCTGAAAGGCCACATACTCAGTTAATTAGTTTAACTACTCCTTTCATGGTTCATTTAAAAGTTTCATGCTTCATTAAATATCAATCACCTGGAAAAACTTTTCAGTAAAAATATGTTTGTCTTTTCAAGTGATAATCTTGTTAACTGCTATATACATTTCAAGCGTGTCTATCAGCCACTATCAAAGACTGAATTGCTACAGTAGCAGTATCTCCAAGCACTATGTGAATCTCATTCCACACACAATGGAAAGGTATTTTTTCGCCTGAAACAAAAGTACTTTGTTGAGAAAAAGAAAATGGTTTTGACATGTCATTTTAACCATTAAAAAAGTTTCTCCACTGATCTCTGGTGGTTTCGTCTTCACAACTCAGTTCAAACATACTTTGGATTCAGTAGTTGTAGCTGTTTTGTCAGAAGTCCTTAAGTTCAGAAAGTCATGTCCCTAAGGAAGCATAAAAATCAATGAAACTAATAGTTGCAAAGATACAGTGGCCAAAAGCCAAGTGCGACTCATAAAAAGACACTTCTGTAGTTAAAAGCACATTTTTTTCTACTATAAAGATTTACTTACTTATGCTGAGTATGCATTTTCTCACTTCAGGATATACAATAACCTCAGAGCAATTTAGAAGAACATTTTCTAGACTGTTTTCATATACAATCTTGTTCTATGAAATATATGGTCCATAAAAGTGCATCACAATAATAAAATAATAGCGTTTCTTATTATATAAACTGATTTTTAGAGGAGGCCACTATCAGGCATCCTTCATGTTATCACCTATTTAGATTCCTTAAAAGTAAAATGTTATTACATCATGGTCCAAACAAAACCTTCCACTCCTATCTCTTCAAGTCAATGAGAGACAAACCCTGGGAAAATTATACAAACAGCCACAAGCATTTAAAATATGTATTGTCACTACATGCTTCCACTCCTCTCTAAAGCTTTAGACATTTTTCTTTCCATTTTATTCTTTCAATTGCCCACGGCATGCTAATTAATCAGAATTCTCAAAGTGTTTTGTTGTAATAACCAAAAAGAAAAGACAAAAATAAAAGCTCATTCCATATTGTTAAAGTGAGTCCATCTACCTTCCACAAAGCCAGAGTACTAAGAGGGAGGATTAAGGCTACTTGAATGGCTTAGGCCCTGTGCAGACAACTCCAGCTCCTGCCTTTAGCTGTCATCCTTGCCAAAATTGATTTACGGAGAATGACATCTTAGCCACAACTATTACTTTGTGAAGAGGAGGCTGCAGTGTTGGCAGGGTTTGGCATCCAAAGTTGGCTACTGAGTAAGATCTGATGTGAAGACACAGGAAACCACACTGGCATACCAACACAATGCTGCATGTGTGTGTCTGCAAGGCCTGTCTGAAGGGTGGAAAGATGTGCTCATGGACAAAGGCAAAAAAAAGGCAAATGTATGCATGCTCTGCTAAGCTGAGCACCTTTGTTAAAGGGTGGAAACCCACACAAATGTCCTGATGGAGGCTGCCATCTTTTTAAGAAGCTGGTCATCCCAACTGTGTGTCTCTCCTCCATACCTCTAAAAAAAATTAAGAAATAACCATCTTTACATTAGTTTTTAGAGAGAATGTGCTATACAGGTAAGAGTAAAATGTTCAAAACTGATTATGTGATTTTTGAGGACTTCATCCTGTTGGCTTTCAGTGAAGATAAAATCCCAAGCACATAAATATTTTTCCAAACAGAACCTGGCCTCATGAGCTGCTTAGGTAATTTTCCAAAATTCTGTCATATGCCATGTATTCTTCTTCATAAAATTTACTGGTGCTTTTTAACTATTCTGGTGTGATTTCCATTAAACGTCAGGGATTTAATCCCCTGCAATTCAGTCCCTGCAATTTTTTGAAGTTATAAACAAACATCAGCACCTCCTATAGTCAGCTGTGATGTTGCACTGTTACTGAAATCCAAGCTCTATTTTCCAGTTTGTAAAACTTTATGTTAAAAAAACCCACGCTTGCTTTTGAAGTCCTTCTGATGTGCACTGCATGCTAAAGGTTCAAAACAAAGCCCACTCCAAGAGACTCCAGAAGAAAACACAATAACCAGAATAATGTTTATACTATTTTTCCTTTTATGTGACTTAGGCTCCTCTTCTTCATCCAACATTCAAGAATCAAGTCTGGACAGCCAGGCTGAGTGAAGAAAGAGTGTGGACTTGCAGTCTAGTTTGGGGAGAGTTTTCACAGCCTAGATGTGGCAAGTTGACCTTGGCTGCCTGACAGATACCCACCCTGCCAGTCTCTCAGTCCTCCACCAGTTTTAATTGCACAGGGGAAGGAAATATAATATGAAAAGGTTCTCGGTCAAGATACGGACAGTTCAACAAGGAAAGCAAAAGCTGTGTGCAGAGGCAAAGCAAAATAAGGAATGCATTTACTACTTCTCATCAGCAGGCAGGCATTTGGTCTCTTCCTGGGCAGCAGGGCCTCAGGACGTGAAGACATTGCTCAGAAAGCCAAATGTCATCACCAGAAATGTCCCTGCAGCCTCCTCCTTTTCCTCGGCTTTTATTGCTAAGGTCAATGTCATGCAGTATGGAATATTCATTTTTGTGGTCAGTTTGGATCAGCTGTGTCCCTTCCTGTCCTCTTTCTCACCCCCAACCTACCGTCCTCTTTTGTTGGGTAGGTGGGGTGGTGGAGAGAAAGCCTCGACACTGCAAGCTCTGCTCACCAAGAGCCAAAACATTGGTGTGTTGTTATGGGTCTGTTATCAACACTGCCTAGTCACAAATGCAAGGCACAGCACCATATGGGCTGCTATGAGGAAAGACAACTCCAGTCAGCATGACCCAGCATACCAGATATGGAAGAAACTGAAATAAATGTCTCTAGGACAAGTAAATCTGTGGGGAACCAGCTCAGCAGGGCAGGGAAGCACAACTTCGGGCATCACTCCAGGCTTCAAATTTACCTCTAAAAACTTTATCATAGTCCGTTTTGAAAAGAGGAGTACTTTCCTCTAAGGATTTTATTTTAAAATATGTGAGAAAAAGGAAAATCAAACACCAAATAGGTATTAAACATTCAGTTTTCCATGCAAATAATGTAGTTGCAGGATTTCACACAATTTGCATTTTCAGGAAAGAAAGTCCCTAGTTTCATAACCAAAGATGTCTTGGTTTCAGACAACAGCAAGAACTTTGAATATGAATACTTTCCTATTCACTCTGAATAATTATTTGAAAGCCACTTTCTGCTTTTAAATCATCATTATACACAGGCTGCTGCTTTTTTAATCAGCAGGCATTTTTTTCAAAAGGATGTTTCTGCCTGAGAAACCCAAGTAAAGAGGAATCCTGAAGGCTCAGACAAAATTGCAGTCAGTTAAGTGTTGCAGTCACTACAGAAGTGGTCCTGTTTCCTCATGCACACTCTTTACAGAAATCACATTGACTAAACTACCACAATTTCTTCCCCTGCTCTTCTCAGGCAGGTACAACTTGGATATATAGGAGAAGTTATTTACCCAAGATGTCCTGAAGCAGACAGGCGGAGAGACAGTAGCTCCCCTCTGCAGAATCAGGGCAGTGGGACAAATGTAGTCCTGGGATGAAAATCTACAACATAAATTGATCCTCCCCCAAGGACTAAGAGGAAGACCCGAATCACAACCTGTCCTCTTGGTTGCTCCACGAGGACTTCAGCTCTGAACCACAAATACAGGCACAAGGTGACAACCTATCATATCATATAATTTACCAAGAGGGGTTAAAGATAGAATATGAGGCCAGCATTGACTACATTTAGATCTTCTTCATGTTTTTCACTCTTCTAATCCTGTTATGGTCATCACAAAATTTTGGAGTAGATTGCCATCATGTTTTCCAAACCGTTGCAGCTGAGGGGCCAAAAAAATTAATAAATTTCTAAGGTTATCAATGGGCCAAGGCAGGGTGCTTCAACCCACTACACAATCTTTGTGATATTCGTTTGAAAAGGAATAATGTGATCATCCAAACAGAAGAACAACCCAACAGCTTGATCATTTGCATGAAGTAAATCCTCTGGAGCAGGGTATCTCACATCATAAAGTTGTGTAAATTCTTAAGTATTTCTGGAACTGGATCACAGCTGTGATCAGAGTAAATGTACACATTTTATTAATCTAAACAACTAATTTATATAAATCTCAATAACCACATGGAAGTTTTCTATTTTAAAGAAATAATGAAAGATGCGTTATTGGGAATGTATTTGTTATGGTTTTAACTCAGCCCCTGGTTTCTGTTTGTTTTGATTGTAACTCAGCCCCCAATAACCACATGGAAGTTTTCTATTTTAAAGAAATAATGAAAGATGCGTTATTGGGAATGTATTTGTTATGGTTTTAACTCAGCCCCTGGTTTCTGTTTGTTTTGATTGTAACTCAGCCCCTGGTTTCTCATTTGTAACTCCTACAAAATTACTTCTTTCTCCATGATTTTTTAAAAGAAAAAAAAAAATCTTAGTCTAGCTAGAACGTGCTGGGTAGTCACAAAAGAAAAAAAAAAAAAACAGTATTATTACATTCAAGTCTGGTTTTAAAAACCCCTTGCAAAGGATTCCAGCATCTAATTTAAAAGACTCATTTTAGTAATCGGTGGGTAAAGAACTATTCAAATCAGTCAGTTTGACCATTAATGAACTTATAGGTTAGTATACAGCGAAGGAATTCATGACAGGAGCAATCATGTGGAAAGAATCTGCTCATGACTATTTGTTCTTGTTTTGCAGAACCTCTTTTTTAGTTTTTTTAAACCAGTCAGTACGGATTGGCTCTTTCTGGTTTAACATATCACAAAGTCTCTTCAATCTCCTCAGAGGCTGTGGAATTCAGAATCTTTCCTGAGGCAGAATACACCAAACTGAATATAAGAAGAAATGCAGAATGGAAGATTAACAGTGATTTTTTGGTGTTTTTTTTTGGCATGGAATCCATGTCCTAATGTTTGATGTATGACTGTATAAAATTAGACTAATTGCTGTAGCTTTTAAGAGAGCATTTTTATTAGTTGAGAATTGGAATGCATTTTCTTGTATTCTCAAACCCTCTCAATTCCATACACAAATCAACACCTCTCAATAAAGGTCAAATTTTTATAAACATGAACTGGGAAAAATAAGCTAAAGATCACAGTCACTGCACAGTTCACTGCAGTAAAACATTAGGTCAGAAGCCTTACTTTTTGCTAAATATACATACACAGTTTCACACATTCTTTTCTTGATGATTCTGCTGAGTTTCTCATTACAGATAGAAGAAGGCACAGCCTCAAATGGTATTAATGACTTGATAATTTATCAACATTTTTCAGCAACAGAGCTGCCTGTAAATGTACTCACGTACGGTTTCTTTCCACAGTCAAGTTAAGAGCGACTGGCGAGGGTACTGAGAAGACCCTTCATGCCCTCAACACCAGGCACGTAGTCCTATACACTTTGAACTGCCACTTGATATTTGCCAGCTTACTTGTGCTTGTCCCCTACCTGCCATCAGGAGGCAAAACAGAAAGGGACCCTGAAAAGGGTATTGCACGGTGAGTCACTTGTGTGAACAGACAAAGTCTAGACTCACCCAGGGACATGCAGCCTTGGAGCACACTGCACATCTGCAAGTTCCCAGTGTGGACAAGCCACTGGACAAAACAGGCTCCTTACCTGAAGTTAGACAAGAAAAAAAATTGAAAAAAGAAGTTTTTTCTTTGGTTCTAGCTCTTGCAAGCAAGTATCAGCACTGTTCTTCCCATCAGTAGATATGGAAAAAATCTGAAACCCGCTAGAAAACTGTAACAGCTGCAAACCTTATTTTAAATTAATTTATTCCTAATTTCTTTATCTAAAACCTCAAAAGCTGGTATTCACAAAACCACCTTTCCATTGTAGCTCATAATCAATTGGTCATAACGTATTTAAAAACCAAAAAGTTTGTGCAGTACCTTTACACAGTTTTGCAAGGTGCCAACATTAACAAAACACATAATTTTGTCTGTATACACAATTAGACAAACAAATTATATAATTAGCTGATGTTTGCAGAGTGCTTTAATGTATACAATTATCTTTTTTTCAAGAGTTGCTCATGTTCATCAGCTAGCAACCAAGAGAACTGAGATCAGGGTGTCTCAGCAGCACACCTCAGTGCAAGAAACCAACTACATGTGACCACCAGAGACACACTTTTGCTGTGTAACCCCAGTCTGCAACTAGAACCATACAACTGTCCACTCACACCCTCTCCCCAGGTAGGGCAGGGAGAAAAAGGATGGGGAAAAAGAAAAAAAAATCTCGTGAGTTGAGTTAAAGACAGTTTAATACAACAGTAATGGAAGAGAAAAATCATAATTATACAATAATGATAAAAGACTGTACAAAAGAAAGAGATGCAACACAAATTGCTCTCACCATCTGATGATTACTCAGCCCGTTCTGGTTAGAAATTGAGGATCCTTGCCTGCCAGCCAGTCCCCATTTGTATACTGAACATGACCTCTATGCTATGAAATATTCCTTTGGCCAGCTTATCCTGTCTATAGTCCCTCTCAGCTTCTAGGGGAAGCTGAAAAAGTCCTTGACTTACTGTAAACATTACTTAGCAACAACTAAAACAGAATCTGTTATTGACATTACTTTCATACTAAATGCAAAATACAGCAGCTACTAGAAAGACAATTATCCCGACTGAAATCAGGATACATGTTGCCTACATCAGCAGGGAACTTGCTTGGTCAAGGTCCCCACCTATAGCAGTACTCAGCAGCACTTGACTAAGAACTTGTCTCACACCTGCACTGCACTCAGTCTCTTCTGCTAATTCTGCAAATGTAAATGAAATTTTCCAAAGGTGCCTCTTTTTGAACACTCAGAAGCCAGGATCAGTCAAAGTGAGACCACTGNTTTTTTTTTTTTTTTAATGCAGAGGTTCTAGCCTGTGTCGTCGTCTTTCCTACTTTTGGCTTCCATATAGAAATTGTCATCCCTTTATTTTGGAAGGCTACAGAGTATCAGAAAACAGTAAGCTGGGTCTGGAAATGTTGTTTTCAGTGGCCTGTCCTACCCTTTCATACACAAGACAATCATAATTTGTATTTCAGAGAAGCAAAGATAAGATGCAACATGCAGTACCAGACTAACACAGCAATGCTCAATGTCCAACAACAGGACAACAAACAGTCAACAAGACTGACCTTACAATGNCTGTTATTGACATTACTTTCACACTAAACGCAAAATACAGCAGCTACTAGAAAGACAATTATCCCGACTGAAATCAGGATACATGTTGCCTACATCAGCAGGGAACTTGCTTGGTCAAGGTCCCCACCTATAGCAGTACTCAGCAGCACTTGACTAAGAACTTGTCTCACACCTGCACTGCACTCAGTCTCTTCTGCTAATTCTGCAAATGTAAATGAAATTTTCCAAAGGTGCCTCTTTTTGAACACTCAGAAGCCAGGATCAGTCAAAGTGAGACCACTGCTGAAGGTTTTTAAAAAAACCATCAGTGCAACATGCAAGCAGCTGTAACAAATTCAAGCTCATCACATGGCCAGTGTTTCAAGACTTCATTTTTCTGGCAGGCTTTTGTGAAAATGAAAGAAGAACAAACACTTTCTAGGTGCTTTTACACCCCATACACTGTAAAGTAAGAATTGTGCAATGTGTGGTAGCAGTCTGATATTCTTGTGCAAGGTATTTTATGTCATGCTTTACACTGTATAAAAGGAATAAAGTGCAGGGCTGGCTTTTGGGTTGTTTCTCTCTCTCTCTCTCTTTTTTTTTTTTTTTTTTTTTGTATGGTTTCTGTNTTTTTAATGCAGAGGTTCTAGCCTGTGTCGTCGTCTTTCCTACTTTTGGCTTCCATATAGAAATTGTCATCCCTTTATTTTGGAAGGCTACAGAGTATCAGAAAACAGTAAGCTGGGTCTGGAAATGTTGTTTTCAGTGGCCTGTCCTACCCTTTCATACACAAGACAATCATAATTTGTATTTCAGAGAAGCAAAGATAAGATGCAACATGCAGTACCAGACTAACACAGCAATGCTCAATGTCCAACAACAGGACAACAAACAGTCAACAAGACTGACCTTACAATGTTTGGTCTAGACAAAAGCAGACAATACTGAAGTAAAAGTAAAGAAAGCAATGCTCAGAAAAGACAGTAAAGCAAAACTGCATCTTCCTGGTTAAACCTGTGAACTTTGAGACTCAATGCTTCCCAGGTCTCTCACTCAGGAAGTACAGCTTTGCAAAACTTCTCAAGTAACCTAAATATCATTTACACAGATTTGGTCCTTGGTGTTCCCCTTGGCTTGCAGCAGGGCAATTAGCAGCATATTCCCTTTGTCAAGCTGGCAGAATTATATTGTGGTTAAGTAAACATGGGGCACGTACACTTTGTTCTCCCTTTTTCTCCCACAGGTATCCCTTCACACACTTGCAGCTCTAACACCCAAATGAATTTCAATCAGTATCAGTCTTACCAGAAGTAAAAGGCAAAATAATAAATGAAATCTGCAAGAAAGTAAGCCATTACCTTCTTGTGCAAGAAGCAGACTTAAATTATTCACATGGCAAATGCTTCACATTGTAGCTACACCTGCCATGTATCTGTGTCTTCTATTGCTGTTTATAAAGTACGTATCTTTAAGGCTAGAATGCTGTCACTTACCATGATTGCTATCACAGTAGCCCTTCATCACTCTCTAAAGCAACTGGAGACCAAGGGGAATACGAACAGTGCTTCAAAAGGTCAAAAAATAAAAGGCAGCAATGATGGGGAAATAACCAGGGCACACTGAGGATGGGAAAAGACAGACTGCAAGCAAAACCACCAGCACTGACAGACTAAAAGCAAGAGTTCCACTTAGCACTGCCCTTCACCTCATCTGATTTCGCTGCACCTGTTAAAAGGACCACTTTCCCAATGAAGCTTCTGACGTGTACTACCAGTTTGGAGAAATGACAACTACCAACTTGTGTTTTCACTCCTGCCATAGGCACTAGTTTAGAAGTGCTATTACCTATCACTGCCAGGAATTCACCCTCCACATACAACTGCAGGCCTAACACAATCATGTTGTGAAATTTTGAATAGGACTCAGCAGCATCTGAAAAACGTTTATTAATATTCATAGACAGGGTACATTTCAGACAAAAAGATTCATATTTAGAGGTACAGCCACGGGTACTGTTCAAACATTAAGACACTTCTATAATTTGCCATTGTATATTTTTTGTACAGTAACAGTAGCAGATTTTGGCAGATATCATATTAGCAAAGACTCAGAGTACCTAGCAGAGGCACTGCTAATGAGAAAGCAGCAAAACTGGAGACCAGGGAAAGAAATGGCAGTTTTTCACAAAACCAAACATGAAATACAATACAGATATGTCACTTCATGTGTGGGTTGGGTGGCTTTTTCAATATAATTGGGAAAATCTGGCTTATGTCCTGCTGCAATTAAAAAAAAAAAAAAAGAAGCAGCTTGTGTTTTACTCTTTGGCAACAATAGTACTATGACAAATACATAGCAGTCATCAGTGGCCAATATTTTTCTGGTCAGAAGTTAAATAGCTACACTATTCGATTAACTTGTATGTAGGAATAAAGTATGTTTGCATCTTGTATATTGAATTTGTGTTGCATTAGTCATTAGCATACTACTATGTAAATATATAGTAAACGGAAATACTGTAAACAATTACAATATTTACCGGAAAAAATGGGTGGTAATAGACACTAAGAATCAAACCCTAAATTTTATCATACTGCATTAGGAGCAACAATTCACTCATTTTAATGAAGTCATCTGAAATTCAGGTTGCATCCTTTGCAACCAAGTGTTAGGTATGAAAAATTGTAAATACTGATGCTTAGTTTTTCCTTTCAGTCACTCAAAACAGCATTTAAAAAATGTCTGCAGTTGGAAAATCAGATGCTTTCCCAGACTTTTACACGTTATTAGACTTTTAATAGTTGGGGGTGTTTTTGTTCTACAATAATCCGGGGCTTCAAAATGTTTAGAGAGAAAACTCTTTAAAAAAAACCCACCCCAAACAATTATATAACCTTTTTCTACTATGTGTCAAAGGTATTATTGTTCTTTAGTAAGTGATTTATCTTCGGCAGTTTGCAATCCAAACTAAATTAACTTTCTTTCAACGCTACTTTAACCACTTTAACTTCAACAAAATCTCCTTTATGAAGAATACCATATTAGGAATTTAATTGGAATGAAATAAAATAAATCACTCTAGACCTCTAGAATCTAACATAGAGATTTGTCCTACACTTTCAACACTTCTGCAGAACTATCCAGTACAGATAAATAGTTTTCCATTAGATTCTATAAAATTCTAGCATTTTTTAATAAAATATCCAATGACTTGTCCATAAAGGCTGAAAAATAGACTGCTCCAGAAACCTTTCAATCTGAGTTTCAACTTGATCCTTTTACAGAGAGTTGTTACCATCTAAAAAAAATGTTTCTCCAGCTGCACAGACCATATTACCTCTCTCAATTGAAGAGGTCAATTTAAAAGATCTCCAGATTGGAGAAGAAACTCGTGTTGGAGTCAGAGACTATTCATGCAGCATTTTCTGTTAATAAGAATGTAGACTCCTGCTCTCATGACCAACAGGGGACAAAGACATGTAGAAAGAGCTTTCCAGCTCAAATTTTCAGAACTCTCTCTAACAGCACTCAGGCTGATCTTCCCAATCTCAAGGCCTTATGCAGAGTCACCAATCCAAGAAGGTCCATGTTTTCTCCTCAGTCCCCTTTCCTAGTCTTAATTTTAGCAGTGATTGTGACCATCTTGTCAAAAATGTACACAAAGGAATGTCTTCTTCTTATATTAAGAACATTTGTGTGTGGAGTTTTAGGCTTGAAGGCTGAGAATACTTCAGTCATTTTCCTTCCAAAATAAAAAAAAAAATCTTAATTTCTACCCTTATAAATGTCAGTGCACAATGATAAGAAAATCCTATCTACAGCATATCAAGACACAATTCTGTGAAAATATACTTAAAAGTGCACACAAGAACTTAAGTCAATCTGGATGTGCACTTATAATCAAGTACACAAGTATTTGCTATAATTGAATCAACAGAATCATAACAGAATCATCCTGTATGTGACTTACACTTTCAAATTTCAATCCCAGTTGCCCTACACATTGACACCTTCATCTTATGTGGTCCAGACTATGATTCTTTACTCCCACTAACTCTTAACTTTAAACAGTGTAGTATTTAGTAGGCGAAAGGGGTTCAGAATCTGTCACTACTATCTGTATATCGGATAATAATTACATCTGTCAAAGGCAAAATTTAAAATCAAGATCTACATAGACTTATCTTTCATATTAGATGCATGACTGGAGCTGGTGATTTGTTTTTCTCCCCACAAGGCAAAGACAGGATTCTTGCAAGTCCCAGGATTCAGTTTCTCCGCCTCACAAAATTACAACTTACTGTATTTGCTCTTTACGTAAGCAAGTTTTCCTTTCCCATCAATACTGTTCAACATAACTGGTAGGGAACTGCCCGAAGATAAAGCAAGCGCAGAGATATGAAAAAGAAGGAGAAGTCAGAGTTACCTGAGGTACACAACGAAGCTCCAAGGCACACTCTCCTCAAGCGTGCTGGTTTCTAGAAAAGCTTGCTGACAGAGTAGATGTAGAGGGAAAGAAGACAGCATTGTGATGCTGGGGACACCAGGACTTACCTACCAGCTCAGCTGCTAGGGACCAGTGGTCTTCGGTAAACACCAGCCAGAGGACTATGTGGAGCAAGCATGGGTAAAAAGTTTCTCAAAAGCTAATAGACACATGGTCTGTCTCATTATTTTTTCCCCCCAAGTATTTCCTGGGGTAGACTCAAAGTTGTTCCATCTTGAAACATCCAGTAAGTTAAACAACCCAGTGAGATACCAACCCTACTTAATTTCTGCACAGGACTTGTCATGTGGTCAATAAAAGTTTCAAAACCTTCAGCAGCTTCCATATTTAGCTAGAAAATAATTTTTATTTTGTGAGAAAGGAATTCAAAACAGACATAGGAAACAATGTAAAAAATTAATGATGTTGGTCTTACACAAGATTCCAGGCAGAGTTAGCAATTTGGCTGTTAACTACACAAAGCCATTTCATGAAAGAAATGCTTCCCTTCTCCATCCAAGTTAACAATAATAAACAGACTGCTCAAAAAATTGACAGTTTCCCTGGGTTTTTAATGCTGAGCTTGTGTAATTAGAAAGGAATTAATGCATATGAATATATAAATCTATGTAAAACTAATTTCCTCATTCCTTTTCTCTCTGCATGCATTTCTAAAACACATTCAATGATCCAAAAATCTTTCATTATGACTTCTGTGATCCTTCTCTCACCTTCACACCAAAACAGGTGCAGTTAACAACAATCAATTCCACTAATTCAACTAACTGAAATTTGTAGGAACAATATCCCTATCACATTAACTCCAGTAATTTCAGAGATAAATACACATTGCTCAGGGCAGAAATTTCCCCATTCTCTTCTGAACACACTAGATGCATTCAAATATAAGTGGCTTTTCACATGGAAATAAGATGTGTAACTGTATTTCACACCAGTTAAGAAAGTAATAGAGAAAGTCTATATAAGATAGGAAACATGCCAATGCAGAGTAAGTCAAGACAGAAAGTCACGTTAGGTGGTGCAGCAAAGCTAGTAAGAATATGACTACAGATTAAGTGGGCAAAAAGTACCAGCCTTGTTCCTCTATCGGCAAAGAAGATTCAGGCAGCAGCGCTAACCACACCACTGCTCAAGATTTGGCCAGGAAGGGTACACAGGATATCAAAAGTGGTCTTCCAGCAGGCCTCATGGTCCCAAAATGAACAGCATTTCTCTTATATTTTTTTTTAATTTCCTCTTACTTAAAAGCCAACTCATTTTCTGCTACACACTTAAGCAAATAAATATCCAAGCAGTCCTCTCTTAACTGCCAAAAGAATCAAAACATTCACAAGAAACAGTTTGGATTGTGTTGAAAGATACATTTCACTAATTAATTGACACCACTGCTGGGTCAGTACATTTTCAGAAGGGCATTTATTTGGGAATGCTGATTGACAGACCAATTACAGTTTCACAAGCTGAAACTTGAAAGACAACTGGAGATTTATTAATAGATGTTCAAACAGTAGAATACAATAAATTTAAGTTCAATCTAGATCAAATACGCTACTACTGAACTCTTGACTTACCCTCTGAAGCAAGCCATTGAAAATATCTTAGTAGGACAGAACAAGGATGTGCATGTTATGCAAGTGTATGTTATGTAATTAAGAGCTATATTTAGCCACAAAAGTCAGCAATGAAGACGACTGCTTGTCATACTATATTGGTATTTGAATAAAGCGCAAATTAAAGATTCGGGCAAATATTAAAATTTGTTCTGGGTTTTCTCAAATGCCTTTTCTGTAAAAGCATCTATTTTCTTTTTACCTTTCTAAGCAAAAATGATGAAACTGTACATAGTCTAATTTATTATTTTTTTTAAACTTTGGTTCTCAAAACACTTATTTAGGATGTTTCCAAAACATTTGTGGTAAAATTCTAAGTAACTCTGAAGTTTTTTCAGTGACCAAAAGTGACTCATTCAAGTCTCAGAAACAGAGAGACTGAGACAAACTGCATTCCTAAATTGTACAGTGAAGCTAATTTTTTTTGTGTAAAAGGCAAGATATAACATCAGTTAAAAGCACTCTGTCTAGCCTTAGACTCATCATTCAAGTAAGAGTAAAGGAAAGAGTCAAAATAAAGAAAAAAGCATTCCAGTGAAATAAAGAGAAATATTATTCATCAAAACCTGAATATTGAAAAGCAGGCAGGGAACTATTTTATCTCTGTATCTCCAACTCCAGCCCAGTCAATATCAAATATCATCTAAACAGAGGAACTTGTACAATTTCCATGCTGCTTATACAAGATAATCACTCGTGATGTTCACAACCAACAAAATCTGAATACATTATAATGTTAATAAGACACAATCTAGCATTAAAATGTGTTCATCTCCAATATGGCAGACACTGTGTGGAGGCAGCATTCCTGAAACCTTCTTGGGACTAGTTCACAGACCTATACCACTTATGGACCACTGGCTCAGAAATCACATCTGCCAAACTTAATCACTTACATTTTTAGTTTTGTATTTGCCCAATAAGAAAAGTGAAAAAAAATTGGGGGTAAAAGTGACTTTCAAGTTGCCTTTTCTAATTTACAAGCTCTTAATACTTGTCCATGTTTTTTTAGCCACACTGCAAATTTTAATCTACTGGGTTTTTTTAATCTACTAGTTTTAATCTAATGTTATATATTTTAGTAATTAATTCTTAAAATCTCTCCCACACAGTAGGAATCACCTAAAATTTTTAGGTGAAGAGCAGAAGAGCCTGGATTCTCCTGCAGATGAAACAATATCAGTTCCATGAGATTGCATCTACTCACCATTGTTTAAATATCTTTTCTTCGTGTTCATCTCCAATAAAAATCTTAATTTTTTTAAGGCTTCATTTCATTAAAAAATAAATACTATTAAGGCAAAATCAGTCAAAAAAGCCTTTCCTGAACACAAAGGAACCCCTCCTGAATAAAAATAACATTTTGCCCTATTGTTCTGCCCTCAGAGAAGTGGGAAGCTCTGCAAAATAGTTCTGACCACGCAGCCAAGAGTTACATCAGTGTGAAGAGTAATCCTTTATTAGAACCCAAATCGGAAGTTCTGAGTACACCACTGATTTCAACTGGAATTTGGCTGGAGCAAGATCTGTTGTCATTTGAAGAAACCAAATTCATTAGGCTTTTGGACGCATATGCAAGGGGAAAGTGTAGTGAGGAAAACAGAAGTTTTCTCTTCATTGCACACAGCTACCATGGGTCAGCCAGGACTTCAGATTCTGTCTGAATCTTGGGCACTCCAAGCACCGAGAGGAGACTCATGCCTTGGAAATGTCTCTTTGGACACTATTCGCCTGCCATGTGAACACCTGCAGGGCAACCTGTCATGCCAAAATTCTTTCAAGAGCTTTTACAATGGAAATGTTATGCAGCAACTGCTTTGCCCCAAGAACTAAAGCTGGGGAAGGCACAACACTTCTGCTGACCTCTCAGCTCCGCTGCACTGCCCTCAGAGAAAATGGCAGACTCGTGGTTAATCTGGCAAACCTGAAGAGAGTCTCTGCTCACGAGAGCATAACAATCCACTGTAGACAGACTCTCTTCTCATCACCATTTGAAATCTCTTATACAAGAAGATAAAAGTTGGCAGGTCTGTACCAGAGACAGATGCATTGAGTCACTTAAACCAGCAGCAGTATTAGTATTACACATGTATGCCTTTTCACGACAAACATTTTTTACTGTCATGGGAGCCAGAGCTACAGTGACTGACTGATGGTACATTTCTCACATAAAGCAGAAGCCCTTTTCTACTTTCAGATCACCATAAAAACACCCCTAAAAAATGTCCAATTTTAAGATGCAATTTTACAGAACTATAGACATGTGGTTCCAAAAAAAGAACAAGCAAATGCTCAAGTATCCAAACTGTGGGTTTGTATTGTGCAAAAATATCTGCACGTAAAAAACCACACATCCCATGCTGAAGTTACATCCGTATGTGAAATTTTAATTGATCACATGCTGTCACATACGTCATCTTAATGCAGTGTGCAAGCGAAGAGCTCTAAGTTCACACAAGAGTAGCTTTCATCCGAAACCCCTCTCCCAATTTAAAAAAAAATAACCACAACATTTTAGAGATATTTCTGGGCATAGGTGTAGGAAGACAGTAAGTTCAAAAACACAGGAATAGATTAGTAAACCCAGTTGCAAGAGTGAACAATTAAAGATGCAAACATTTTTCATTATTTCATTATTTCATTTATCTCAGTAACTGTTTAGTCCTGAAAGTCAGTCTCTAGAAATGTCATGTGTACAAATGTACAACCTTGTTATAAAACAAGTAGGATAGTCAACTGCATTGATTGCCTATCAATGCAATTTAAAATATCCTACAGAAGAAATGTACTGCAGTGCTCTCGCTCGTTCACTCATTCATTGAAATCTGAATTATATGTATCTGCAACAGAAAAAAAAAAAAAAAAAAGTCTAAGATGCTCAACTAACAGAACATTTATTAATGTCCTAGCTGTCCAAACACTGGTTCTGCCTGAGCAGACACTAAAATTCAGGACAGGAGTCGAATGAACAACTTCTACCACAGAATAGGGGAATTGCTCCAGAAAGGAATTCCTCTTTGTGATCATCTTGTCATTAAAGGCTTTTAAAATGCCTTTTTTTCATGAAAAGACAGCAGCAGCAAAAGTGAACTGTATTCTGGTTTAGTCTATTTATGTGTCAAATGGTTAGACTAAATTGGGATAGATGTGTCTATACAGCCCAGGGAAAACCACTTAGACCACTGATTCTATCAACTGCACGGTATCTGTAGAATTGACCAGATAAAACCCCAATTAACTGAGATTTTTACCACAAGAGAAAGTTCTATTTCATATGTTTAGCAAGGGCCTATGTATCAGCTGTATCCTGCATCAAGAGACTGAGGGAAAGGGCTCAAAAGAATGAAAAAGTTCATCCCCTGCTCCTGCTGCAGACCCTTCTGCCTTTCATGATGTGAGATGCATTCCTTAAACCCACTTTCCATTCTGGGGAGACTATGGACCTGAAATCCGACTTCTAGAAACAATTCAATAGTTAATCAGCTTCAGCCACAAACGTAGCCCTGTGACACCCAAACACTACTAGCCCTGCCTTCTAAACTTCTCTAGAACCACCAGCCATGAAACAGCTGAAGGGCACGCTTCCCACCTGCAGAATTTCACGAACATTGGTATAAAACGGCAATATTTGGCTTAGTCCCAATTTTATGATGGTTAAATGGAGACAAGAAACTTCTCTAGCTCTTCACCCAGTCTCAAAAACTTCCCCCCTTTATGAAAAATCTAGATTTTTAAGACAATAAACAGAAAACATCTACTGATTTTGCAAGATCAACTACCAAAGATGAATCAACAGACCAAAAACCCTGTTAGAGCCACCAGAACTGAAGATGTTTCTTTGCTAAAACACCGTAGTACCACTTTACCATCAAACAGGTTTCACTGGTAAAGTCACAGCAGTCAGTAACGACTATTTTGCCATAATTCTGTTTACCAAAAAAGTTTACTATGGGAGATAAAAGATAAAAAACCCCACTTGGTTGTTGCAGTTCATATTAATACAGTTTCAAATACTACAGTAAGCATTTCATGGCAGTATGTTTGTTCTGGCACCTTATAGTTAAGACCACACTTAAAATTTGTTCTTTTGCTCAAGAAAGAATAATCTCTTCGTTTACTTATTCACTGTAGACACTCAGACCACACCTACCACTACGTACTGTGTTTTCATCACAGTCATTAAGACTTGCATTGCAGTAATGCCCAGAGGCTGCAGTAGCCCTTGTGTCTGTCACTGGACAAACACAAAATAAACAAACTCTGCACTGTGAGTCCAAACAGAAGAGAGAGATAAACAGGAAGAGTGAGAACGGGGTGGGGGGACATACAGCTAAAATGGGACACAATACTCAACTTTGGCAATATCATCAACCGAGCTGTGTTTTCACACACACATCTCTGCATTCCCTGCCCAGTGCCCCATCTGCTGCACCCAGCGCACACTCATCTGGTATCTCAAGTCTGCTGAAAAGATGATCTACACTCTTACAACAAGCAGTGAAGGACACGCTGAGCATAAGGTAACAATGCAATGCCTGCAAACACCTCATGGGATGGAGATTAAATGTACCCTGGGAGAGATAAGTGGTACAGAAATTCAGAAAAAGGAAAACATGCAGGCTATTTGTAACCTGGTTAGAAACAGGTCAGATGGACATGTGTTAAGAGAGCTCATTGTCCAGGCTAAGGCAAAGTTCAAGCACGTACGCATGGCCCTTTAAAAAAATAATACTGATTCCCCAAGCTCCCTTAAACTCAGAGACTGAACTAATTGTCAAACTCAACTTCATAAAGACCAGCCATAAGTAAAATACAAAACAAAAAATTCTCATTGGTGCTGATAATTCCAGCTTTTATTCACTGAGGAGCTAGAGAATCGTGGAATCCCTGTATATGTCAAGTTGGAAGGGAGCCATAAGGATCATTGAGCCTAACACTCTTCTCCTTGCAGGACTATTCCAGGTATTCAGAACTACATGAGAACTCCAAAAGTAAATGAACAGCCATTTTTGTACTTCACATAGAGAAAAAACGTCAGAAGAGCAGCTCCCCTTCTCATTGTTTTCTGTGTATGAGGGGTAGGAGAGAGAGCAAGCAGTTGGTATGCTTTCTGATCACCACCATCAAACAGATCTGCAGTAGTGGCGATCAAATAAAGGAACACATTACACATTACCATGGTGAAGACCATGTAATGTTATAGCACTGATAGGAAAGGTAGTATAGTTCAAAAAATACACAATGGTAATCTGCAAAAAAGCAAAATGTACCTGCAAAATTCAGTATTTGCACACTTCTATGCTTACCAGGCTGCGTTTTGGCCCCCAGCTCCTCTTCTCTCTCTTGTATGTGCAGATGCTGAAATCAATTTCATGTTTGATACCAGTAAATCGCACTTCAGGTGGAGACTTCAAAGGACTGTACAATTGTAAAAATAACTTATTCAAAAGCTGTCAATGAAAAGCGCAGTGCATTTAAGTGACTTAACTACATTTATATCAAAATACTCAAATCTTACTTCACTCAGAGGGTGAGCTGGCCTCAATGCAGTTTTCAAGAATTTTCAGACATAAAATTCCATAATTTTCAAATTTCAACTGGACTTTTATTCCAAATTTTCCCCATTAAAAGGTGGCTGAAACATGCATCTCTCTGTATGAAAATAGATTTTGTTAGTGCCACCTCCTGGTGATATAACAAAAATGAAAAATCGTGCACTAAGCTGTAGATTCTCAAACAAAGTAAAGTGAAGAGAATCATTCAGCCTGTTTCGGGTTGCTTATTTATGACAGCTTTACCTGAGGCATCAGATTTTTCTCTCTGCAAATTTGAAGGGGGATACGAAATTCATTAGCTATTTTTACAATTACATAAGTGCAGATGCACAAGCATTCTTTAATCAATGACAATAGAGAAAAAAAAAAAAAAAGGAATGCTACGTTTGTGGAAGAGCCACCGTTTCCAGGAAGTTACATCTGCCCTGATTTTATCTTTTGAGAATTTTGCTGGGGAGGATGTTCAAAAGCATCTGAGGTGGTCCATGGGGTCGTAAGGTTGATGCAACCTCCTCCACCCAGCTTGCCAGTGCTTTATTTGCAGCCTTCCAAATTGGATGCTATTGACAACAGCAAGCTGTCATGGTGAAAACAGGCGTCATAAAGCTATTGATAAATGACACCCCATCACTTTCAATGGACTTGCCCCAGTATGAAAGAATAACATTTGGTCTAAGAAAACTATATGATAGGAACTTTGCTTAAATCTTCCCCTTTACTATACAGTATTTGGATAGCTACAATTCATTTTAAAGCTCACTGTCCAGGCCCACAGAGCAGAGGATAAAGGTATAAGGCTGGCTATGAGAGAAGTTAAATTAACAGAGAATGAGTAAGTGTTGGCAATATGCCTAATACTCTTGAGGGATTTTTACAGCTCCTGTGTAAAGTAGATCCTTTTTGGCATTATCCCGAACACTCTTCAGGGAATTTTTGTAAGTTGCTTGGGGCCTTTATAACACATAGTCCAACATGCATTCTGGTATCACCAGCTGTTTTTATTTTCTTAAACATTTTGTTCTTAAACAAAATTCTGAATGCTTAAGATAAAGACTGTAAAAGTACAGAGTCAAAGTCAGTGTAAATCATTGCCTTCCATTATTTGTGTTCAAGAGCTGCCTGAACATCATTTAAGTTCAGGAGTCGAACCGTGCCTGAAACATGACATACATAAAAAAAAAAATAAATTAACCTGAAATAAGCACTCCAAAGGAGTGTCTTGCAACAGGAATCTGTGCACCACCTTTTACATAAAGATGAAGTACAAGGTTGTACGTTCTATGACAGGCATACCAAGCGCCACAGGGAACCATCTCAAACGCAACCAGGATCGTTGGTCATCCAGCCCCAAAACAGACTGTGAAACTCCCGGCGTTTAATTCAGCATTCTCAGCTGGGCCCTTTTGGAAAGTCCTGGATCAGACAAAAGAATCCTCCAAGACTTATCCCTCCTGGCATCAAAATGGATTTCCCCAACAATTGCCAGAGCTGCAAGTAATGATTTCCTTGCCTTGATGGATCCTGTGGTGTTTTTCAAGCATATCAAGGCCATAGAAGCCCAAGTAAAGCTGGGAAATGTGTTATGCTGGATAAAACTAAGATCATTATCACTTAATCACTTTGCTGTACCTAAACATCGTCAATAACCAGGCTTTAGAACTACTGACAACTGACTACAGAAAACAACTGAAAAAGAAAATAAGGCTTGAGTCAAGTTTTCTGCGTGAAGAACTGTACGGAATACTGATGAACATCTTTTTTTCAGACTGCGCCAAGTGACACATAAAAACAGCAGTACTAGAGAGCAAAATAAGTATGTTAAAGAGTTTTCAAGCGTGGCTCAAGCTGCTTACTGATTAACACTTCTGCATATAACACTCCTCATAGACCTGTGCAGTTATCGTTCAAAAGTGAAACAAGGCTCTCTTGGCAGCTGAAGACAAATGACCCTGATCAAGTTCACAGTTCTCACACAGCTTAGCAGCACTGGAGCTGCTTTTTCTCCCAAAGCCTCTGGGAAAAAGAAAAAAATAAAAAAATCCCAATCCCAAGATTTAATGCCTGACAACTATTTCCAGGATAAGAAAGAGCCTCCTTGATCTCCAACAGGAAATACGCTCATCTGACACAAGCACATTAGCTAAATGACTCATTTAACCATAAAATTTACAGCTACACTTGCAAAAAAGCAAAATAGGAAGTAAAATACACAATGATTTTTCATGTCAAGGAACAATCCTAACACTGCGGGAACCACAGAAATGGAAGACAACTGCTGTCTTTTCAATGGCCCTGGAAAGTAGAACAGAAGGGGTCCATGCCTATGCACAAGTTTCTGCATTTCTTACTAACAATGTCCAGATTTTCTTCTTCAAGTCCCATCTCAAGTATTTTCATGTCAACTCTTCACACCTATAACACAGTGTCGTCACAAGCTCACACGTCGACTTACACGGGTTTTAATAGAGCAGCCAGGGTGGAACAAAAACTAGACTTGTTTCCAAGGCTTGAATTCTCCACATGTGCAGTGTCACCTACTGCCAGGGAGAATGGAGGATGCAAGGAGATGGCTATGGCTGTCATAACTGCTCACAATTTCTGCAAAGTCTTGCCAGACATAGCAGCTCAAACCACAATCACAATAAATAAGACCAAAAGCCAGGCAGACAGCCTGTCTCTCCCTTCTGCAGGCCCATGCTGGATGTCTCCACTGGGTTATGAGCATGATGGCTGGAAATGCAGCAGTTGCATCACCTCTACCAACAGCTCTTCAGCACAGAATTCCAGTCACAGTGGAAATTTTCCATCAGCCAAATTCAAGCTGCTTTAAGACTACAATATATTGTCTTGAATGTCGGGAAAATCCATTCCTAAGTTTTGAATGTACTGACAGAAGGATTTTAAATATGATCACAGCGATTCAGACTAAGGATCCAACTCCCCCAGCAGGACCCTCACCCCAGTGATACTTATGAATAACGCTGAGGGAGAAATAAAAGGGTGTCCTCCTGAATTCCCACAGCCACCTCCCGCAACATTTACACCAACAAGGTTATGTTTATCTTTAATGCTTCTTGATGGACTTAAAAAAATTGTCGTCCACCAAATAAGAGAATCCAGTATAGGTGTTGAGTATTTTGGTCCTTCTAGAAAATACATGTTGTTTTCAGAAAGATTTGGAATCAGAGGGACCTGGACAGGCTGGANGAACAGTCAGGATATGCCTGAACATACAACCCACCTCACACTTAAAAGTTTATTGTCTGCACAGACAAGTGACAAGCAATAAGAACATGTACATCACAGCTGTAATTTGAAGTATCTGAAATTTACACACTTTAAAAAAACCTACCTTCTCAATAGAGCATTCAGTAGAAATCTGGATTTTTAAAATTAAATTGTTTTTCATTACAAGACTTCTGTCAGAAGATCTGCGTTGATGAGAGAAGCTGAAGACCAGTGAGGTCCTCGTTAGTCTTGTGTCTTCCTTCACCATTCTCACCCCTTTCCCCTTTCTGCTCGTTCTTGCCTGATGTCTCTCTTACTTACTTTCAACTCAGCAGATAATGTCAGTAAAGATGTCTTTCTAGGCCTGAGTAAATCTAAAAGGTGTGAAAGCAAAGATCCACAAAAATTGACCAAGTAACACTTACCAAACAAAATGAGAGACCGTAGATTTCCAATGCCAAATACACATACTATTACATCTGCATTTTGCACCTAATTTCTATGTCAAAATACCTAATATGGGTACACAAAAGTGTACACTCCTAGCAAGAAAAAAATAAATAAATCTTTATACTACTACATTTTTCTGCCCTGAAAAAAAATCCACCATTATACTATTTTCTTTTTCAGATGTGTACTAGAAAGTATATTATAGCATCTGTACCACATAGCAGGTAAAGTAACTGACGTCAGAGATGTACACCAGTGAACGTTCAGACTTGCTTTTTCTCTCCATACAGTAAAACAGCACAATAACAGTTTCTCATGATGCACAAGAGCTTAACAGTTTCACTTATTGTGAACTTAGATGGCATCCTTTCTAAAATCATCTTCTTTCAAAGTTTTGTAACATTATACAAGACAGCCTTTATGCAAAGTAAAGACTCTCTGCTGTGGTTACTGTATATTATTCTCTTTTTGTGCACTGAGCACCACCTCCTGTCAAAAAAAGCAACCCTCTGTAAAAAACAAGGCACACAATTGAATTTCCCCAAAATAATCTATTCTTTCCCCCACCCCAAACTGAAGCTCATGGTTTTTTTTTATAAACCGTTTTATCCATTATTGAAAGAATGCAAGGGAATTATTCTGAAACCACCAACAAGTCATTTTATTGTGCCTCTTGCTGCTTTTACTATCCCATGTGTTTTAAAGTAAACAAACCAAAAAAACCCAGCAAGACCCAACTTTGACTAGCGCAATCCTCAATAACTGATACTGAGACAACTATAAAAGGAAAACTGTTGTCTTCTTGAGGTGAAGGTTTAACTACAATAAGTACCTAATAAAAGGCATTTCCCTCCATGTTCCTACCACTAGAAAAGGACAAAATATGAAAGAGCTCTACAAACACAAACTACACAAATAGTTTTATAAGGTTTACAGTCTTATTTACCTATGAGTTATGCTTCATACAATATGGCAACATTCAAAGTCTTAGAAAATTATTTGGACATGACCAAGTAAATGAGACTTAGCTCTTCCATAATGGGTGCATTCCCAGCGCACCTAATCTTCAAATGTGTAAGTAGTGCTTCTAATAACAAGAACTTTAAAGAAAGTGGAATTACTAGTCCCAGTCCATAGAAGCGTATAATCTGACGTTTACAGTACCTTGTCTAACCTGCACTTTCTATACATAAATTTCCCTAGCACCAGCCCTTCAGTTGGATTCTCTACTTGCTATCCCACAAAACAGCAGACTACTTTGCATATGTGAGAGCTAATCAGAAAGAAAGATGGAAGTGGCAGCAGCTAGGAACAGGGCGGTCAGGCACAGCAGATCAAAATCCCCAAACCAAGGACATTAAGAGCTGTGACGTTTTCTTCATCCCGTGGTGCTGCTGTGCAACACATACTTCAGGTGGATTAGCTGTTATGTAGGGCTATTTTAGAGATCCCAGCATGGATTTCCTGGTAAGTAATTTTGAAGACAGCAGTAATCCGTCTCTACCTGCAGTGAAAGAGAGAAAAGTTCCCCCAAAGATCATGTGAGGAGTCCACCTCTTTTCACTGTAGCAGAAGTTTAAAGCTATATGTTATGCTATGAATTACACCCACCACCACCAAAGCACAGTGAACACCAGACCGGGTGATCTCAGAGGTCACTCAATGAATATTTATATGCATTACCAGTGGTCTGACTCAGCAGTGCATGAACACATGCAGTTTACTTTTAGCTTGTGCTGAAATTGTACTGGTTTCAAGCTTGCAAGCTTTGCTCAAGAGGGATGGACCTCCTAAGGTTTCAAAAGGAAGTTGTGGAGAAAATCAGAAAATGTAGAGAAGCAACATTCTTGGGAAAAATGGGAAATCTGTGTCTCCTTTTCTGCACTTTCACTCAGATACCAAATTTTCTTGGTATTTTAAACCATTTAATTCTTTTCTACATTAAATTCTGATGCCTATGTACACTCAGTTTCAAAAATACGATACCAAAACTCCTCCAAAAGAGCATCTCTAGCACAAGCAGAGTAAAGAAGTACAGAAAGCTTGAAAGTTCTGTTTTGAATTCAAAGACCCAAGAGCAGATAGGCAAGTACTTTCTCGTAAGCAGGTAAATCTTTGATGCACAAGCACTTACCAATAGAGGATCAGCCTCCAAATTTTGTGAGGGCTATATATCATGACTTCATACAGCATAAACAGTGGTTCCAAAAAATGGATTACAAATCTACGCTCCAAAAGTGCTTTACAGCACTAAGCACTCAAAAAAGCATGACTACGTTGCTGCTTTCACTAGCAAGCAGCTGTTAGTCACAGTGGAAAGCTGTGTTCATGCATCCAGGAAGAAGTATTTCTGATAGCACTCACAAAATTCTCTTGCCATAAAACATGAAATGACTGTCTGGATTTGTTGAGTCAAGAGGTTAGGTTAGCAAAGCAAGTCAAACTAGACTGTTTACAAAGAATCTTAGGACAACTGAGGGATTCTGAGCAACTGCCATGTATTACAAAGCCCCCGGGAATAATCAAACAATTAATTACTTTTGTGGAAAACACCAAAACATTTTGTTTCAGTATCTCTTCCTTTGTAGTAAAAGAGTGGTAAAGAAAATATGTGATTCCATCTACTAAAACCAACACCATCTGGGTATGTGATATTGTAGAAGAAATACTACTACTAATAGCAATATACCTTCACCTGTGCCTGGGGAGAAAGAATTTCCAAAGTCTTGCTGTTTTGGCTGTAAAGACTGTGAGGCTGGCAGTCCAGGGGGCTGTGGGACTTGTAAGAAAGGCTTCTCATTTGCAAACACCTGTTTCCTGGGACTTAGAGCAAGAAGGTAAATAGTACTGTCAGTTATGTTCCTCTGAGGAGCCACCCCTCCTCCAAGGGACATCTTTAAGTGTAAGCTGGCAGACAAGTTTCCAATGGTGGGGCCGGAGGTGCTTCTACTTGAAGACGGGCAGGAGGTTCCTGCATGAACTCTGATAGCTGGGATCTGCTGTCCACCAATGATCGTAGGTCCATAAGGAATACCTGTTGTCCAATAGCTCATACTGCATGACCTCCCATTCATTATTTAAGAAGTTAATGTAATTAAAGTGTGTTTTTACAGACCCACAGCTATGACTGATATCAGTCCAAAGTCAGTAAGTAGTCCATTGTGTATCAATGCCTCTTTAAAAAAAAACAAACCACATAAATAAAAATAATTGATATTGCCGTAGATAATACATGAAAGAGGACTGCACTTGACTCTTAACTTTGTGACATGACTTCTTACAAGAAACAAAGTGTAAGTGCTGCAGGCTCTGTCAGGGAAAAAAAACCAACAAAGCTAAGCAATGACTTCGAGCTCTAACACGAGAAAACCTGTCCCTTCAAAAGCTGAAGCTTACAATAAAGTCAGCTGCCTTCACATTAGCTAAACCAGCCATGAAATTAAGTGAATGCTGACCAAGTGCAAGGCAGCAGCCAGGAACGAAAAGACTCTCTGACAGGGAGCTGTCATTAGGATGAACACAGCTATCGCCCCTTTTTCTGCTACCTCCTCAGTCTACTAATTAAAATTGGGCCAAAAAGTACACACAGTAGGCCAGTACTATGCAGATAAAGTCAAAACAGGAAGGAGATACCAGTTCACATTGTAAAGGATGGAGAGGGACCAGCAAAACTGTAGAAATGCCTCTCCAAACTCTGTGGCACTTCAGAACAGAAAAATATTGCAAGGAAACACAGCACAGAAATACTCATAAATGTAACTGCAATCACAACAAAAGTGGATGCTTATTGTAAGTCTATAGAAATGCTAGAATTTAAATGTAGTCACACAGTAGCAACATTTCAAGGGTATATTTCAAGTTATACCAATATTTTTTGAATTATGACTTTTAGTCGCTTACCTTTTCCTGTTACTTAAATCTTTGAAGACGAGGCTAGTAACGTGAAGGGTCTGAGACATCCTTTCTGCCACAGCCTACCCCAAGGCAGAATCAACTAGATCTAGACATTTCCTGACATAAAAAAAAAAAAAAAAAGATTTGTAGGCAAAAGCCGCACTTATTGTAAATCACAGGGCTAAGATGTCACACAGATGGGGTGACTTCAGCTCTAACTCAGCTGAACAGCACATGCCCAACTTTCATCACTAAGTTCATATGTTTATTATTAAGCACATGTTTAAGTAGTTTGTTCAATTATAGATTCAGTGCCCAATTAACTTCTTCAGACAAACAAATTAAGTTGACAGTGAAACTGAAGTATGGCTTCAATTACAGTCTTCATTTATGTATACGCTAGTTTTAATTAAGTATTATGATCTTGCTGCAGCAAAACACTGAACCATGACTTTTACATTCAGCTCATGAGATTTTCAACACTGAAGCCAACAAGATTATAACCAGTATATTCATGACTGAATTTCATGTAAAGCCTTCATACTTAACCCCCTGCTTACTATGATTCTGCAATGTCTCAATTTTCTCCATCTGTGAACTGCCAAAAAAACCCTCAAAACATGCCTATTTATTGCACACTTCCAGATCAGAGTAAAAGCCACCTAAGTGTCTGCATAGACATATACATTCACATATACATTCACACACATTCTTCAGTTAAAACTCACAAATTATGAAAGACCTAAGCATATTATCTTCAAAGGCAAGAGCAAAATCCCAACTGACATTAATGGGAGATATACTTTAACCACACTCAAATGGTCATAACAGATTTATCCTACATAATATTTTTCATTGTTATGTTTTTATATTATGGGAATAAAAATCGTAAAGCATAGCAATTAAAAGCAATATTATTTATGTTCATGCCTGGCTGAAGCGTAAATCACTCTGCAATTCAACCAAGGACAGGGAGAGCTGAATGTTCTTAAATTCTCAGTTTGTTTTAACAGCAGAATGTACCTTGACCTAACAGAGGGGATTAGATCCTTAGAAAAGGACATAGAAACAAAGGCAGTTGTTCTGCTGGCAAAGCTATACATCATGTCCCTATGAACTGGCTACAAATACACATCATTCTTGCCTGTAATTCTAATGTAGTTAAAACTGCAGACAAGAAAAGCGCTAAAGTAATCCAGAAGAGATTATATATGACGAATGCATTAGTGTTACTCAACAAAAAGCATCTTTAGTTTAATCAACAGAGTATTTCTACATAGCTGATAGAGACCTACCAGCCCTATGAAATTCAGGCCAAAACACAAGTTATTAGTAGGTTGGTCTCCTGTGCTATTCTTCTCTGGTAATATTATATACTACAGTAAGTAACAGTGTTCTATGCTATCATTGTCTCAATTTTATCACAGGCTATTCCTGGGATTTTACACTTGAACAAAGGCCTCTGAGCCCGCAACTTCTTTCCTCATGCTAGTAATCTGTATTTTGAACCAAATGATCTGAGAATATAAACAAAACAACCTTTTTTATGAAAGCAGACACAAGTAAGGTAATTCCTCTACCTTTTCTTCCTCTAGTCTCCTTCCGGATTCTATTGTGAAAATTTATAACTTTACATTACATTAACGTGCAAATCAGCTCTTCCTTTCTTTAAAATATTAAAGCACCTTGGAGAGCGCATTTCCCCCATGTTTTAAAAAAATATTATTACGTAGTATTTTCAATATTACTAACTTGCTTTTCACTAATTAGATTTGTTTAGCATCAGCTTCCATCATAATGCCATGACCCTCTCATATCAAAGCCAGATGGCCAGAATAATTCAAACTAAAACAAGGGATTACCTAGTGCTGCATTAAAGCATATATAACTAACTAAATGTCAATTGGATGTGAATTATATTCTAAAAGTCTAACTGACTTTTGTATCAGATCCATAAATAGCTCCTGATTCAGTTACCTGTAATAGTAGGAAGGTATGATAATTTTCTAACTGAAGTGATCTTGGAAGTTGTAGGAATACAGCACCAATTACAACTTATTTAGAAATAAGCTTAAAAATACTGAATAAGGTTGAGGCTTAATGTACTAAATCCAAACAACCCAAAAATGCAGAAGAGAATACTATCCTGAGACTGAATGACTGTGCTGACAAATTATTTTGTTCTACCAAAGGAACACAAGCCCTTGCCACCGTTTAATGAAATATTTCTGTCTGTAAGTGAGATAGTGTAGTGACCTTTTCATGCTCCCATGGATGTTAAAGGAAATGCAATTACGTCCACTGCTTCAGAAGTCTCTTTTTTTCAAGCTGACATTACTCAAAGCTCTATGACTCTACATCTACCAATAACATCATGACAACATAATTACTCAAAATCCATAACAATGATTCATAAATTCACTTTCAGAAAGCCATGTAGTAAAATTTAAATTCAAGCTGAAGCCCTGGAAAATCCGAACACTAATCCTTCAGAAAATGAAACAAAAGATGAATTCACAAATCTGTGGCTGCAGCATAGTATGCCATATAGCCTACTTTCACAGCGCAGTTTTGAAAAGTAATCAGAATTGGCTTGCTGCTTTACCCACTGAAATAAGAGGTAAGATACATTTCAACTTCAACAAAAGCTGAATTACTTCACTGCAGAGATCAGTTTAAGGAATTGTAATAAATCCAGCTCAAAATACACTTTCACAGAAGTAGTTATCAGACATAGGCACCTCGCACATAGCATAGGAAGCACTATCCCAAACAAAAGGAGAAGACTGAAAGACCATGCATTGAACAGTTCCTCCTTTCTATTCTTCCACTTGGAGACACCTCACCTCTACAACAGCTACCATACACCAGAGAAAGTAAACATAAACCATAACATCCTCCCTTGGGACTGTGCACTTTAAGGCTGTGAGTGCCTTCTCTACCATGAGTAGAGACAGCCAAGCCTCTCCCCACCTTCCCTTGCATGACCTCCTTGGCACAAGTCAAGGAGGTCATGTACTTCCTATCAGGGCTGGGCAACCCCAAGGCCACACAGGGGGTTACCTCCCCCCTTAAGCTCTCCTCTCCTCTACCAGCCATTCCCTCCCTGCATGGCCGGGGTATTTGAAGCACCGTCTGCCAGTGGCATCATGGTGAAACACTCAAAAGTCACTGCTTCACCTGACATCACACCCCTGATGAGTCAATCTGGGTGGACTTGAAGACTAGGACAGAGAGACAAGGAAAGGAGAGCCACCAAAAGCTAGAAGGATGCCTCATGTCAGCCTCACTGACCACTGAGTGTCTGCAGAAATAGGGCCTTGGAGGCTCCTGAGGTTTTTGTGCCTCACAGCTGCTTGTGACAAGAACACACCCTAACATAGATGTAAGTCACCAATTTAATAACACATTTTCTAAAACATGCACACGCACATGGGAAGTGCTGGTATTAAGATTTTGTATGATTATCTGGCTACAGCTCACAGACCAAAGCATGGCAATAAATTCTTCTTGGAAAGGTAAACCCCACGGATTTAGCTAGCAATAAAAATAATAGCTGAGATCTTGAAATTAGGCTTGGAACAACATGAACATTAAGAATCACAGCTCCAATAAAGGAAGACAATGTGGCTTCAAAACTGAAACTACAGAATAAGCCTTCCACTCAGTTTATAGAGAATCTCTTCCCCATCCTCCATGCCAGCATCTCAGAAGTCATGTACTACTGAGAATAATAAATACCTCACATTATCATCCACTGTTTTGGACATTTGCATCCATTTCTTGACAATGGTACTCTTGAACTAACACCAGGGGCTTCACTTCAGTCAGACTTGGTGATCTCAGAGGTCCTTTCAAACCATGACAATTCTGTGACTCTGTGATAATACCACATTTTTATCGGGCCCAGGTGGTTAGCCAAAGAAAAGCAGAGAAGTGTCACACAATCTGAGAGTTTCTAGTTCTCAAACATCAGCAGAATGCCTTCTTGATACAACATGAACAAGCAAGCCAAAGGAAAGGTAAAAGAGGTCCTCTACAGCACAGTGAGATGACCAGCCCACAAACATGATTGAGTTTCTCAGAGCTAGTGTAATGAAATATACTAATTACTTATTACTTGCATCGCTATAATTCCTAGGAAGATTAGTCACAGAAAGGAATGCCTTTGTGCAAGGGGCTGTACAAACACGGAGTAAAGCACAATCACTGATACTGCTGCAACTGCCATCAAAAGGGCAGCCGTTATCAGTGGACAGGATGATGTATACCCTAGTGTAGTTGGGACCCAGGACTTTTACCATTCTGCCAGAAAAATCTCAGGTTTTTATTATGGTAATTAAGATCTCCTAAGCTTTTTCTCTAGTAGGACCGTAAGTGTCAAGCTGTGCTACTCCAAGTGGTTGCTGTAACAGAACAGCATGAGCTTTCCAGGAGCAATGCTATTCTCATTAGGGCTAGCTAAAAATTGCAGACAAGCTCCTTGAAAAAGACAATACAAATCTAGCAGCACCAAGTACTAGAGTCAGAGGTGTGTTTTCTGATATGTAGTCAAGAGCTGCTGCAGCATCCTTAACGAGTAACCAAACGGTCCCGCAAGCCCTGCCTTGTGCACATTTTACTCACACTGCTGCCTCGTTAGCTTTGCCTATGACTTTGGACTTTCGAGGAGTGCAGCCACAATCGCTAACGCTGCAGCGTCAGCAGCCCTGAGAGCTTCGGTGCCAGCAGGACATGGGAAACCACCAACAGCGTCCCCATGCCAGCTTGGTGGCAACGCAGAGGCGGGGGCACATAGCCACCAGCACCTGCCCCGTGTTAGTGCCCTCGCTGTGACTGCCACACGTGGGGCAGCGCCAGCACCCACCACACGCTGCAGCACAGGTNCGTAAGTGTCAAGCTGTGCTACTCCAAGTGGTTGCTGTAACAGAACAGCATGAGCTTTCCAGGAGCAATGCTATTCTCATTAGGGCTAGCTAAAAAGTGCAGACAAGCTCCTTGAAAAAGACAATACAAATCTAGCAGCACCAAGTACTAGAGTCAGAGGTGTGTTTTCTGATATGTAGTCAAGAGCTGCTGCAGCATCCTTAACGAGTAACCAAACGGTCCCGCAAGCCCTGCCTTGTGCACATTTTACTCACGCTGCTGCCTTGCTAGCTTTGCCTACAACGACTTTGGACTTTCGAGGAGTGCAGCCACAATCGCTAACGCTGCAGCGTCAGCAGCCCTGAGAGCTTCGGTGCCAGCAGGACATGGGAAACCACCAACAGCGTCCCCATGCCAGCTTGGTGGCAACGCAGAGGCGGGGGCACATAGCCACCAGCACCTGCCCCGTGTTAGTGCCCTCGCTGTGACTGCCACGCGTGGGGCAGCGCCAGCACCCACCACACGCTGCAGCACAGATGACCCAAAAGATACCCACCACCACCCTTATCACAGCCACGGCTCATCCCACAGACCTCACAGCATCAAGCAGCTTCAGCCAGGACCAAAAGCCAGCCAGGGTGTCAGAAGCAGGGGACACACCTGACCCAAGCGCATTAAGAGGCTGCAGTTATTAGCAATGCGTGGGCCCGCAGGTGAGAACGAGCTGTCACCTCAACGGGCACGACACGCCCGGGTCTCGTT
>VXBW01000428.1:0-172231 GCA_013400375.1 Thinocorus orbignyianus
GGGAGGGGTGGGGGGGGTTCCTTTGCCACAACAACCTTTGCTGCAGTAGAGAGACTTCCATCCTTGACCCCATCGACCATCTCGCTGTGGTCCCTGTCATGGGACACACTCCCATCCCATCCCAACCCAACCACCAGCCTTTGGACCTGCCAGAGCTGCTGCCTAGCACCACCAAGCCCCACGTAGGTCCCTAAAGCAGGTCCTCCATGAACAACATGTCACAGGACCTGCTCTCGGTCAACTAGAAGCATGGCCCAGCCCAGCTGTGGCCTTACAGCGCTGCCTTCCCAGATAAATTATCCCTTTTCTGGCTCAGCCCCCATGCCAGCGTGGCAGATGTGATGGTCCTGCTGTAGCCAGCTCCACCAAAATGCCCACTTAGGTCCAGGAGAGCCAGGCTGGAGGAAGAGCAGGAGCGTGGTCTGGAGTCTCTTGGTCCAGGACCCCCCAGCAGCTCTGTCATTGCTCGGGGACAAGACTACTCACTGATTTTTTTTCTTTTTAAAGATTGCCTCCAGAAGTGACCCATTTGTACAGCTACACGCGTTACTTCCAGGCGAGCCCAGAGCAATGTGGGCAATGTAAAACAGCCATGAAGTGGGTGAGGTCCCTCCATGGCCAGGACACTGCCAGGGGGATCAAAATGTGGCAAAGTCCCCCAAAAAAGGCCTTGGCAGTCAGCCCTACCTTCTTCTCAAGAGTTGTGGGTATGGCCTGACACTGGGTAACTACAGCAAGCAAGAGGAGACCAAAAAAAGCATCCTTTAGAGACAGTCCTGGTCCCTTGCAGAGTGACCTACGGCGCAGTGTTGGGCAAGGCACTTCATGTCTGCGTGCCTCCACGCAATGTGGAGAGCCATGATTTATATCATGTTAGCGTGAGGGTTTCACCCACGGAGATCTGCAAAATGTGGAGTCAAACTGAACAAGCGAAAGACACCAAGCTGCTCTCGCCATCAGATTCCTATTAAAAAATATCTCTGGGCAGTTTGAAAGCCACAAGTGACCACAGTGACCCCAGGTACGGTCATGGCCAGAGAGTTTCAACAACTTTAAAAGCCTATTTTTTGTCTGCGGATCTCTTTCACTTTAATTTTACCTGTCCCCGAAGAGCAAACTTTCCTGGAGCTTCCAGAAAAGTCACACTTGGTTCAAAATTTTAGCTACGCAAAGATTTTAAAAGAAGAAAGTACAAAGCCTTTTCTTTTAATGGAATGAGTCTCACATGGAAGTTGTGCAGTATTGTGCTGAGGGCCATCAGCTATGCAGCCCTGCCAACCACAGGCATTCAAAAATCATGAGTCAGACTCCCCAAAACCCTAAGACTGGTTTCGTTCCCTTCTGGATTTTGAGCCCTGAAGCACCACAGCTTCAAGCTTTTCTCTTCAGAAAATTACATACTTGACCAACGGGGTGAGAGCTGAGACCCTCACGTCGTTACTGGGCTCCAGGAGTTGTGACTGTAAAAAAAACACCATGAAACAAGCAATAAACCCCTGCATTGCCCTCTCCCTCTGAATTTGGCAGCAGGATGGCCACCCCAAGCAACCAGGACACCCCAAAGTGTACAAGCAATGGAAACCCAGTGACAAGAAAAGAGATGTCCTCACCATTAATGGTGACATGCTTCTAACTAGCCACAACAGTGTACAAGAGAAGGGGAGAGTGAAAAAAGACCTGAAGGAAAAAAAAAAACGAAGTGGGGATACCCACGAGGAATATGCAGAATAGATTTATTCAACAAGGAGACGGGAAGGGGGAATTTTTTTTAAAGGCAAGTATTCAACTCAAGCTGCTGAAAATGGGGCCAGGCCTTTACAGAGAATGGATATTTTAAGTGGCAATTTATTCCACTAATAAAAAGAAGGAGGATGCAGGTGCTTTGGCAGGGCTGCGGAGGGGAGCGGGCGAGAGCTGCGGTTGTTCAGAGCCGGGGCTGCAGCGTCGGCCACGCGAGGGGCTCCGGCACAGCTGGTGGCTCTGCCTTTATGGGGCTCCCGTTCCCTCCTGCCAGAGCTCGTGTATGGATTTCAGCTCTCCAGAAAGCATTCCCTGCCCCGCCATCTCGAGCAAATGGCTGCGGTAGGTGACCAGAGGTGTTTTATCCAGACGCTACCAGCCATCCCCTCCCCAACTGGGCAGGGAAGGGCTCCTGCCCACAGGCTGCTCCAAGGCAGGAGGTTCCTTGCTCAAATTCCCAAGGCAGAGCAGCAAGAAGACAAGAAATCTTTTCAAGCTGGATAGGGTCATGCTGCCAAATAGCTCAGGGCTCCTCAGGGCTGACCAAGTGTCTCCAGAGCGCATCGTCCTGCTGAAACCGGAGTTGTCCCTCCGTCCAGAGCACATGAGTCAAAATGTGGTGGGAATGAAAAACTCTACTCTGAACTAATGGAAGTGGTAATTAACACTTTGCAGCGAGCACTGACCATCCACATGTACCTGCTGACACCGATGCCCCTGTTGTGGCACTCCAAATGGCAAGCCCACATAGAAGCCACAACCTTAAATCTCCACTTTAGGCCCATTGTCACCATTATTTCAAACCTGGCAGCAACTGGGGACACGCAACGGAGCAGGTTTCAATTCCGATACATTCTACACCACACACAGATGAAAGATCATCCTATGCTTATCCCACGGAGAGTATACTCTCGATACTCTCAGCTGGCACAGATTCCCCATCCTCTGTTCCAATATATACTACTTTCAAACTATCACCCTCGTGTTAAAAATAAAACAAAACTATCTCTGTCTCTCTCCTTCACTGCAGCGTCTGAGTTGAAAGGGTAGAAGCGCTTATAGAGAGTCGTGGTTAATGTTACCCTGGAAGGATCCAGGACAGCATACCAGAACCTGGTTTTGGCATCTGGGAACCAGTTTTCAGCCATATATATCACCGTTCCTGCGTGCACTCCGGTCCACACAAAATTAGCCTTGTGGAATGTGAATTGAAAATTCGCTTTCCAGAAGCACTTAAAGGCAGGAGCTAAAATTTGCTCTTTCTACATTTCCTACCTGTTTAGGAGAGAAGGAACAAAGTCCTGGCCCTTTGTTATTTGGGTCCCTTCCCGGGGAGGTTTGCAAAGCCCACGTCTAAGGCTGCGGTTTGGTCGCAGCCTGAACAAAGACCTTTTGAGCAGCAGCTCCCGACAGGAGCTCGCCACCTGCCTGCCCCTTGCCTCCCAGCTTACTTTGGGGTCTCTTTTTCAATAATAGCTGGAACACGTGTGCAAACCGGTGTGGGGTTGGGTTTTTTTTTTTTTTGGTTTTAAGTTATTTTCTTTTTTTTCTCTATGCCTACAATGCTGGCTGCAAACCAAACGCCAGCCCAGGGTGTGCAGCTGGGAGAGAAGCAAAAATAAAATAAAAAAAACCCAACAACCAACCCCAACCCAGCAACCTGAGGAATGTTTTCTTGCTCCTGAGAGCTCCAACACTTCCCTGCCCAGGGGAGCTCTTGCCACGGCTGGCACTTGCTGCATCCAGCAGCCAACGGGGTTTCCTTTCCAGTGGGCTCCAGCTAGATTTTTAGGGAAAGGATGGGGGCGAGGGGGATGCGTTTAACAGCTGCTTGATTGCTCTTTTTAACACGTGCTGCTTGGCACAAGCACATCTTTGAGAATGATGGCTTGTGGCACACAACTGCCATCTCCTTGCAAATGGTCCAGCATGGGCAAGGTGGGCTGCTTTGCACCCAGACATGGACGTTTGTCCCCACCAACCCATTTTGAGCTGTGCCTTCACCTCTCTGTCACCGACCTGGTGGCTGCAAAAGTAAGGTGGATCTGGATGGCTTCGTCAGGAATCCAGAGAAACCAGAGAACACCAACCCAACTCAAAACCCTCCCGGAGACAAGCCCCACCGTGCGGCACGCACCAGCCCAGAGAACCTTCCTCGGTCCAAGCAGCTCATGCAAGAATAACATGAAATAATGGATCCATCTGAGGATATGGCACAGAAAAGGAACAGGGTACTTCGGGGCGTGCTGGCACTTGGCTCTGCTTCGCTCTCAGGGCTGGAGGCATGGGGAGAAGCAGGGTATTTATGTGTTGGCTTGGAGGGATTAACTTTCATGGTTAATAGGGACACCAGAGTTTCTCACTATTTATTGGTAGAGATTCAGTTTTGCAGGGTTTTGTGGTTAGTTTATGGCTTGCCCAGGCAGGAGGGCGGCTGGAGACATTCCTGCAGCCGGCTGAGGGACAAGGATGGTTCCTGCTATATCAGCTAAGAACGGGAGCCCTGCACAGCTCATCACAGCTGTGTCCAGGGAAGGCTCCCAGCACAGCCCTCTCGGGTCAGTGCTTTAATGCTGTCGTGCCATTCTCACCACACACACAACAGCCCCGCGCTCCCCTTCTCGGAGCCCTTTCCAACTTGGCTGGAGTGGTTTAAAGAGCTTTGTTGGTTGTTTTTTTTTTATTCCCTACATGGCTGCCTTTCCACCAGACCCCCTCCCGGGGGGGACAGCCAAGCTCGTCCCATCAGGCTCAGAAATAGACGGTGGCTCATATCGCAGCTCAAAACCTCCTCCCTCAAAACCCGCAGCCACAAAGGCGGTTGCTCAAGCGTAGCATTCCTGCTCCCTGCGTCCCGGGAACAGCTGTACCGAAAAGATGCCGAGAATCCCTGCGAGGCTCCAAGGAAAAGATATTAACTCAGGAGGGGAGCGGCAGCGATATAATAAAAAGTCATAATAAAAAAGAGAAGCCACTGAGTAGCTTAGCAGCCCAAACGCTGCTTGGCTTTTGGTCTCTTTTCCTCCAGCTTTTCTGGGCTGCCTGGTGATCTGCTCAAACTCTTCCACCCGGGAGATGCTCAGCTCCTGAATTTCAGACGGATCTCCTGGGCATGTCCATGAAGCTAAGCCTGAGGGTGTGGTTGAGAAACTTAATGCCATCTGAGTGCACAGGATGGCACGTTGGCTCACACAGCAAGCATCGGACACTGCATCACCCCAGCTGCCCGATGCCTGTGCTCCACCAGACCAGGGCCACCCGCTCCAGGTTTGCCCTCATAGGGAAATAAAAGGCAGATTTGGAGCTTGGTGTGTATTTCTCAGGTACAGCAAAGGTAGAAGGATACAACCTGCTATTTTAAAGCCCCCTGGTACCTCCCACGTACCAGTTCTTCCCTACTTTGTGCCAGCACAGAGAAACGAATGGTTGCTCCTCGCAGGGTTGCTCCAGCAGCACTGACCCATGGGGACAGCAGGATGCAGAAGTGGGGGGTCCCCATGGGGAACAAGCAAACCCATAGTCCTCACCCTCCGCACAGCCAGGTCTGACACCCAGCACAAGGCGTGCAAGGACGACACTCCCCTTCGCTCCTTTAGAAGCAGCCAGGGCTATATTGTGGGCACAGAGCATCTGCTGCCGGGAACTGCCGGCTGCGTCAAGAATTTCACTGTTGGGGAGAGACAGGAGCAAAGGGGGCGGCTGTGGCGGCGGCAGCTGTTCCCTGCCAACATAGGGCATTTAAATTTTAAAGCACACTTGCTACGGCTGTGTTTTCCACCATCCCTGTCCAGCTCACAGAGACCCTGTCCCCAGGAGCCGCCAGCCCACGAGGCATCCATGGGTTCGCTGGTGGCCAAGCTCCTTCTGCCCACCATCAGCACTTTGGTCTTCCTCCCCACCATCAGCATCGCGGCCAAGCGACGCTTCCACATGGAAGCCATGGTCTACTTCTTCACCATGTTCTTCATGGCGGTAAGATGTCCCCATACCCTCCCCTGCATGCTTCATCCCCCTGCATGGTGTCTCCACCGGGAAGGACAGTTGGATCTCACCCAACAGCAGTAAACACGACTTCCAGAATATCCATTTTCAGTTATTTCCCACTGTGTGTGGTGCTGAGTAGATGATTCTTCAGTTTAGGATGTCCTAAGGGACAGCCTTACATAGATTTAATGGTGTTTGTGAGGCTAGAGAGAGGGTTCGGGACTTGATTGCAAAGCAGTGTTTTGGAGCTGGTTTTTCTCTTTGTTTTACAGCTGGTAAGTGGCCACACTGAACTTAGGGTTTAAATTGTATCCAGAGTCTCTCGCTACGCTTCTCTCATTTTAACCAAAAGCACGCAGTCGAATTACTGATTTTGCAATTGCTAACTGGTGATGGGAGCAACGGGGAGTTTCTGCACTTGGAAAGACTAAATCACGCTGCTGAGTTATCAAGAAAAATAACAATTAACCCTCCACCCTGGCAGAGCAGTTAGAAAACGTGTTTTTCACCAGGCTCAGAATCACCCTGCCTTCCCCTGTCTGGGAATGATGAGTGGAGACTCAGTTGTCCCTACATATACAAAATAATTCATATTCCTGCTCCCAGCAATAAACTGCCCTGTGCTTTGTATCGCTGCTAAAGCACCTAAAGAAGTATTTGCACTGGGAAAAGTCTCCTATTTAATGCCATGGTAATGCTCTGCTAAAGAACATAAAGGGAAATAGCCCGGCAACCCAACCGATATTGCGTTTACCTCTTCTCCCCACCCATCTCGAGACACCTCATGAGGGTTCTCAGATCCCTTGTACGGAGACAGAAATTGTGGCAGGGAGGAGATAAAGGACCTTCCCACTGCGAAAAGTGCTTCCATGGCAGCAGAGAGAGTAAAGAGGGGAGCTCTGAACCGGGGCAGTTTCTTATTCCTAAGGATCCACCATTTAAACCTCCAATTAAAGCACAGTGCAGGGAGGGAAATTCTGCCAGTTCCATAAAACCAGTTAATAAAAATGTCCCAGCCGAGTCCACCACTCCCACCACCCCCCAACCCAGCTCCCCAGGGAAGCCAGATATCTACAGTTTCATTCTGCACCAGTTTTGTGTCTGCTCTGCTGCTCTGAGAAGTCAATAGGAAAATTGGCATGTGTTTTGACGGAAGGTGGAACAGGTCCTCACTGAAGAGACTGAGGAGGCAAAATATCTGTGCGTGGGGTGGGGAAGGGAAGGGGAGNCCACCATCCATCTCCAGACTCCCTGAACCCAATCTCAAGCAGAGAAAAGAATTACGGTCGTGGTGCAATCTTTGGGAGAAACTGCAGTGAGCCAAAGGACTTGCAGCAATTCCCATTATAAATAATAGCATCCCCACTGGGCCGTGACAGGGAGGATTGTTCCAAGGGCCTCCTGCCAAGCGGTGAAGGGACTTCTTCAGTGGTGCTGCTGCCACTGGAAAACTCACCGGGCTGAGAGCTCAGAGGAAAAGGCATTCCTCTGATTGCACTGGAAAATTTCTCTTGGCTTGGTCTGCATTTGTGTTGCATGACAATGGGTTTTGTTTGTGTTTTTTTTTTGTTTTGTTGTTTTTTCAAATAACTTAATCAATGAGCTAATAGGCAGAAAGCAGCAGCTTGTAAGGGAATGCGCTAATTCCCCAGTATTCAGACTGGCCAGACAGCCTGAACAGTGACCTGGCATCCAGACACATTTCATCAGGACACTCATTTTGAATTGTTTTACAAGAATCTTTCGCAATTAGACCCATAACCTCAGAGTCCTCCTTCTGGAGAGGACGTCCCTGCACTGCCCGGGGCTCGGCTTGTGGTCATCACATTGCAAATTCTGGCACAGACCAAGAGGCAAACTACAGCTTGTCCCCAAATAATTTGTACTAAGAGAGAANGGGAAGGGAAGGGGAGGCAGCTGCGAGTGTGGTTTAAGGGGGGTGTAGGACAGGCAGCAGCTGCTGCTGGTGCCTTTCTTGTAGCATCCCACTCCTCCTCCCCCAGGAGACCTCATCAGAGCAGTGAAAGCATATGTCCATGGCAGACAAGTGCTGCAACGCCAGCCAGAAACATGCTCTTTGTCTTCTTCCACCCTTTCTTTCCCCCTACTTTCCCCAANATAACTTAATCAATGAGCTAATAGGCAGAAAGCAGCAGCTTGTAAGGGAATGCGCTAATTCCCCAGTATTCAGACTGGCCAGACAGCCTGAACAGTGACCTGGCATCCAGACACATTTCATCAGGACACTCATTTTGAATTGTTTTACAAGAATCTTTCGCAATTAGACCCATAACCTCAGAGTCCTCCTTCTGGAGAGGACGTCCCTGCACTGCCCGGGGCTCGGCTTGTGGTCATCACATTGCAAATTCTGGCACAGACCAAGAGGCAAACTACAGCTTGTCCCCAAATAATTTGTACTAAGAGAGAAGAATGCTGATTCTCAGGCAATTTGCAATTGGGAACGGTGACATTATCTCACAAATATATTCGTTACTGCATATCAGTGACCCTGGTGTATTTGAGACCGTTCTGTTCTGGCTGGCCATCCTCTCAACAGCCACACAAAGGCTGTTTCAAACCAGCTGGTGAGAGTCTTAACCTTACTGGTCTGTGAGTAAGGAGCTAGTTTTCTAATGTTTTTTTCTTTTTTTTGTTTGCTTGTTTTTGTTTGCTTTTTTTTTAATAGTTTTATCATGTATGCGACAGCCCTGGTTTATCAGTGTTGTGCTTCATGCGTTACGATATCCTGGAGTACTTCAGCATCTACGGAACAGCTCTGTCCATCTGGGTGTCCCTGATGGGTAAGCACCAGACCCTCGTGGTTCCTACTGGGCACTGATGTTTGCAAGCAGGGCAGGATCTCTCAGCATCACTGGTGGGACAGTTAGCGGGCACAGTCCCCAAAAACACTGTTACCTTTGAACTCCCGTCTGCAAGACTTTGCTCTGAGACTGTCTTTTATGGAAGTCACCCTGTGCTATGGCTTCATCTCCTTCATGCCTTGGAAAGCCTTTGCACTCGGTGAGGTCCAGACACACATGAAGACTGTCCTGAGTGGTGGTTGGGGAAGTTTTGCTCTTTGGAGATAAACAGAGCTCTGGCGCCGGGTGTTTGTGTTAGTCGGGTGTTCCTCTGCCTTCACCAGCTCTTATGTGTGTCCTTACAACAGCAGAACTATTTATTGCAAATTGGCAAGTTACACATGCAGCCTTGTGCGTTAGTTTAAGACAGGACAGTGCTATGAGAAGACTTAGTTTGAAACCTCTTATTCTCTTCATTTTGCCCATATTGAGCTCATCAGTTTGTTTTGTCCTGACTTGGGGGCATTAAGAAATGCACAATCCATCACTTCCCCTGGTAGTATGCAAATCCAAGTGGTTTAGTCAAAACTAATATATCTTCCTAGTTTATCAAAAAGCCTAGTCTGGGCTGACGGGACGTATTAGATCTGCTTAGAAAATCAGAAATATATCCCACTTCCTTTTTATTAAAAAATCCTGACCCTCTCCCTATTACTCAGTTTTCCTCTTCCCACATTCCCTTCACTTTCTATTTTCATCTCAGTTTGTTCCTCATTTGCCACTGAAACAAGATATGATAGAAACGAAGGAAAAAAAAACCCAACAGAACTAAAGAAGGTGGTGCTGCCCCAGGTACAGGTCTGTCCCTCCTCTGTTCCTTGCCAAGGAGCACAGACAGCAGCATCCCCTCCCACAGAACACGATGGGATAAACCCTGCATGCAGGGAAAAAATGAGTGGGGCAAATATTAACCTTAGAAACGGCTCTTTTCCCCCAGAGTGTGAGTCCCAGGACAGGCTCCCAGACTGCCCATGGCACTTCAGTGCCATCTCTCTGCTCGGCTAAAAAAGGCCATGAGGCAAATCATCTCCAAAAGGGCATTTTCAGTAGATAACAGCAGTGTCAGGGTAGGTCAGAGCTGATCCAGACACTTTGGCTCCTTGCAGCAAAATTCAACTTGATTGCTTCATTACTGCATTCAAAAACCTTCTGAAAAAGTACAAATCCTGGACTACGGTGTCTAAAATATTGACCCAAAGGGAAACAACAGAGATTAAAATACGGACATTATCCCTTAGCCAAACTCCCTATAAAACCACGATCCAAGGACATGGAAGGTGTGGTGACTGAAGCCCAGGGAAGCCTCTCGCTGTGGCTTGTAAAGCCCGAGCGCACATGTGCGGACGCAGACCCTCGGGCACGCTTCCCGGAATGCAAATCCAGGACAGCCATAACACAGCTGTGCGAGCTGGAAAAGCATGGAGCCCACTGGGGATCCATAACTTTTATCAGTTATTACCCCATTCTGTGCTAAACAAAAGCCTCTAATAATTTACTCGCACTGGTGACTTCCAGCTTGCAAACCTCAGGCAGGTGCCGGCACGGTCAGGCAGCCCAGTCCTCAACACACAGGCGAGTGTGGTCCTGTCAGAGAGGGGTGATGGAGGCTGCATTAAGGTGAACTGGCTCTTTTGGGAAGGTTGGAGATATAGGATGAACCCAAGAGCCGATGGCAGGTGCAAGCATCTTTGCAATCACCTCCGACTTTTGGATCAAAGCAAAGAAGGGGAATATGGGTGGGACATCTCCTTTAGCTTCCACACACAAATCAGCTCCTAGACCCATCACTCTGACTTCTCAGGACACTTTGCCCTCATGTGCCTCAGTTTCTCCAGCTGTGAGGCATACAAAGGGCAAATAGGACCTGCATGCAATGCTGGCATTCCGCAGGTCCAATGGGACAGAGCCCAGAAAGGCTTTAGGGGAGCAGGTGAGGAAGAGGGTGGATGACCTGATGATCCCTGTGCTTGTTGCCCCACAGCTCTGGCAGAGTTTGATGAACCCAAGAGATCAACCTTCATCATGTTTGGTGTCCTCACCATTGCTGTGAGGATCTACCATGACCGCTGGGGCTACGGCGTCTACTCGGGACCCATCGGGACAGCTGTCCTGGTGATAACTGTGAAATGGGTATGTAGGGAAGGGCACCGCTCCAGGGCTTTGGAGGATGCTCATGGTGGGGAAGGGGCCGAGCCCTGTATAGAGGGATCTAACCTGTGCCAGCAGTTTGCTCCTCCAGAGGTCCAGCTCTCACAGCCCAGGCCATCACTTCTCCTTCAAGCCAAGCAGAAAGCAGGCAGACAGCAAGCAGCCCTTGAGATAAATGCCAGATTCGATCGGTCTGAGCAATCTACCACATCTGTTCCTGCGTTTCTAATCAGGAGGAACATATTTATGGAGTTTTTACAACTACTCAGAGGCAGAGGGGTCTGCTAAACTACCCCGGAGCCGGTGGAAGATGTGGATAAAACACAGTGATAAAGTGGGATGGAATCTGCCTGAAGTCTGCTTGAATCTGGCTGACGGCTCCAGCGTGTTCTACACACAGCAGATGCTGTGACCTGGGTGGCAGAGCCATTGGCAGGAGGGGGCATGGCCACAAGAGGGAAAAGAGAAAGATTCAGTAATGGGGTAAAAATTGCAGGAAGATGCTGCTGAGCATCATGAAAATGCAGTAGTGCAAATCTCAGCAACAGACTGTCCCAAAGTCCCCTCTATCGTCTGGTTGGCAGCTAAAAGCAAGTGGCCACCATGGGGATGGGCAAGGAGAGGACCAAGGCAGGGGACCACCCTGCACCCCCCAGCCCAGGGATGTGATGCCAGGATCTACTCTCCCAGAGACTACGATTGCGAGGGCACATGCTCCCCAAGCCAGGTTTGAGGCTGAATATTAAGAAAAACAGTGTTTTGGTGAGGAACAAAGCAGTAGTAGGCAGAGGGGCTTCCCACACGTGGGCAGACCCCCACAGCCCGGGGCAGGGGGGCAGTCTGAGGGCTTCACATGGTTTTATTTCAGCATTTATGAGACCTTTCGGATGCTGAGCAGCCAGCTAAATCCAGGTGGTGTGCTCTCTCTTTCCTTCCAGTTACAAAAGATGAAAGAGAAGAAAGGGCTCTACCCAGACAAGAGTGTCTACACCCAGCAGATCGGTCCTGGCTTCTGTTTTGGGGCGTTAGCGCTGATGCTGAGGTTCTTCTTTGAGGTACCTGCTTGTGCACACAATCACTCTGACTTTACAAGGTGTAAAAGACTTTACTGAGATAGGAGACCTCCCCCTTTGCACCGCTGGGCTGCATCCAGCCTTGGACAAAATCCAGCCCAGGTACAGGTCTCCAGGCTCGACAGACCAGGGTCTGGTGGCAGGGACAAGGGCTTGCCCCCATCTCAGCCCCAAGCCCGTTAACTGCAGAGTGGGCAGGAACAGATGTGGCAGCGAGCGTCACAGGGTGATGCTTGCCCTCTTTCTCCTCCGATAAGTGAGTCACAAGGGCAGAGGCCACACTTCCTTCAGCCATGCATGGTCCTCAAAATGCCTTTGTCAAATGCAAGCGGGTTTTTTTGGGGAAGCGGGTGCAGGTGACTTAAGGACACCTTGCAGGGCCACGGCAGGGACTGGATGTGACCCACGCATGGCTGGATTCAAAGCCAGCTCATGCCAAAGAAACAACTCTCCGTTGACTCCCAGGGGCACTTGATTATGTGTTTATAACCTTTTGCTCTCTCCACTGGCCAGTCTGTCCGTCCCGCGCATAAGTGTCCGTCTGTCCTGCGTGGGGAAGGCGATAACCCCTGACGGTGCTGCCGGTCGTGCCTGCGCTCAGCCCCACTCTTACGGCTGCTCTGTGCATTGGGAGCTGCGAGATACAACCTCACAGTCATCCCCAAGGATTATTTTTCAAAGCATTTAGTAATTGCAAATTCTAGCAGAACATAAAAACGTCACTTAGCAGAAACCGCCTCCCCCCGCACCCCGGCCTCGCCGCCGCGTCCTTTGCGGGGTAATGAAACACTTCATTCAAGAATTGGGAAATGTGCAAATTGGAATGTGTTAAATCCACTTTGCCTCTTTTTTATTTTTTTTTTTAAGGCTGGAAATCCTTTCTTCTTTGACAGCAAAAAAAAAAGAAAAAAAAAAAGAGGCAGAAAGCTCAGGAATTATTCTTTCTTTTATTCTTTTCCGTTTGGCTACTTGCAGAAACCTAACGTTTTGCACCTAATGCAGACTTTCCACTCTTCCTGCCTGGTCACCGTTGCTCCTGCAGCCCCGGTGGGTCTCACTAACGTTCTCCCCACTTGCAGGAGTGGGATTACACCTACGTGCACAGCTTCTACCACTGCGCCTTGGCCATGGCCTTCGTCCTACTGCTGCCCAAGGAGAACAAGAACGCTGGGAGCGCCGGGACCCCCGCCAGACTGGACTGCTCCACACTCTGCTGCTGCGTCTGAGCCAGCCCAGGCCAGCAGGGTGCTTGGTTTTCCGCTCCCAGATGGATGGAGGGGTGCAACAAAAATCAAAATGCTTGCCCACTGCACTTCATTCTGGGTCACCGGCATCTTTTCCCACCGGCTCTGTGCATAGCCTGGGCTTCTCTTCCCTTTCCACCATCAGTGTGCTACATAAGCATCCTTCTCCCTGGAGAAGCACCCCTCCTGGGTAGCAACCCCCAGGAGGTCCTTGGGCCATGTCACCACCTGGGCTGTCCCCTGGGCTGGCCCTGGAGGACATGAGTTGTCCCCTCCATGAAGGTTTGCCCAGCCTGAGCACAGGGGGCTTCATTTGTCATGCCCGATTAACAGAAGCTGTATTTTTGTGAGATATTCCCTATTTTATTTATGTATTCTCTTGGTGTAAATAATATGTACTAACAAAGACTTCACAAGTGTGCAACACCAGTGTTTCCTACATGGTGTGAGAAACTTTCCAGCTCAGGTTCTGCTCAGTTAAGGGCAGATGCCAGCCCCAAGGAGGAGCATTGGGCACAGCCACCCCTTCCCCTGCCCAATGCCATCCCCAGCCTGGAGGGACATTCAACATGGGGCACTTTGTCCATGCAGACCTGCCCAGGCAGTGCAGCCAGCAGGTGCGCTGGTGGAGAGCCTCGTTAGTATGGAAAGTACATGGAAAATTAAAAGCAGAGAAAAGAAGCTCCTGGAGGGGAGGGGGAGGGCTGTAAGCCTATAACATCTCCTCTAACAGACTATTTACTATAGCTGAAGTGTATGATTTATTTAGACTGTCTGGGAAAAAAGCCAAGACTATATGTCATGGACAATTAGAGCAGTATTGATATACAGTGATGTCCACAGAAAGCCCACATTAAGCCTGGGTTCCTCTGGAAGAGAAATCCACCCTGGTCATTCATCAAAGCAACTTCCTGCGACGGGGCAACAACCAAAACTGAACAAGCTTCCAACAAAAATATAAATGAATTATGAACCCCCAAGCATCCAAGAGTCACTGGCAAGCGGTGGCACAGCCGCCGCAGCTGCACGCAGAGACAGCACTAGCAAAGGGTTTTCAAAGGGTTGCCCAGCACCTAAAACCAACACAGCACCACACGGGGCCTTTTTCCAGCATCCAGCCCCCAGGATGTTTCGCAAGATGCCCTGAGGGTCTGCGTGCAACACTTTCCCCACTGCTTGCACACTACTGGGGTATTTTGCCGTATGAGGATTGCCCAGGGCATCCCCAAAAAAACAGTGTCAAGTGCTTCAACTCCTGATTCAGAGCTGAATGTGAGAAACATCTCGGCACTATATGGAAGAGCCAGCTCCAAGGATACGCAGATGCTTCTTCCCAAGGGGTCACTCACACGGGTGTCCCACGGGAAAGATCATGCTGGCTCTCCCTGAGGAAACCTGAGCATATCTTAGGGTGTGTTACCCCAGGGGGTGCATTACCCCATGTACAAATACGCAATGCCAACCCTCCCCAGCAGCCTGCCCAGCACTGCCAGCAGCCTCCATCCCTCCACATAACCTTTGCCACTTGCTCCAGCCACTAATCAGGGGCACCCTGACCCTGACATCTCCTCACATCTCATTTTGTGGATCTTCAGCCCCCCACAACACACCTAACCCTGCAACAAGCCCCGGTGGGTGGTGGGCAGCGTGGGAACGGGGAGAGCCTTGTGCTGGTGAAGTGCTGGGAGGAGAGGCACTGGGTACCCGCACCCAGTCACTGTGGCTGAGCAGGAGGGAAAAACAGTTGGCAAACCCCATCCAAACAAGGAGGAGGGCATGTTAACTAAGGTCCAGCTGAGTAAATGAAAGCTCCTGCTCCCACCTGCCATGCATTCAGGTGTTACATCAAAAAAAAAACAAAAAACAAACCAACCAAAAAAAGGTGTATTGCATACAATAAAATTCCAGGTGAGATTTTCCTTTTCCCCCTTTCCTTGCTGATGCCTCAGGGGGCTGCTCCATGCAAACCACCCATCCCTTTGCACCCAGTGTGGGACCAGCACCCATCCTCAGGGCTGAGTCACAGCTGGGCACATCCACAGGGTCCCTGCCCTGCATCAGCCCCACACCAGCAGCACCCAGAGCAGCAGCACTGGGCACCCTGGCACGCAGGAGGAAGGTGCCCAGGGCTGAATTCAGTATCGCAGGGGCAGGATATCCCCTGCAATACAAATGTAGGGAAATATTATAAACATTTACAGCAACGTAGACAAAACAGTCTCTTGTAACCTTTTAGCGCTGCGGAGAGCTCTGCCTGTAAGAGCTCTTGAGCCCCTGCCAAAAATTCTTGCTGTTTTCATAAGAGTAGGTGTTTTCGTCTAAGGTGCAGTCTGAGTGCTGTGACCTTTGTCATGTCTGCTACTGAAATTTCCTGCTTCTCTGTTATTCTCTTCTTTGGTAAGACGATATGAAACCCAAAACTTTTATTGCCCCTTTTAAAGCGTCTTTATAGCTCCCCGTCTACTTCATATACTGTCTTATTCTCGAACGCTGGGATATTACTTATGGGATCCGGGCTTGATGCTGCAAAAGGCATTTGGGTTTCATGAAGCCCAAACCGCCCAGGATTTTGTAAGATCAACCCTGGGGGAGGAAGAAAAAAATAAAAAAGAAAAAAAAAAAAGAAAAGAAAGAAAAATATTTCCTGTAAACCAGCCTATAGTTATGTGTAGTCTGAGCATTTTGTAAGTCATCAGAGACAAAACCTCCAAAAGGGACTGGTGAAGGGAAGGTATCTCAGTACTTAAGGGAGGTTATTGTTTTATTGTTTTAAGCATGCTGAACTTACTACATTATTGTCACTAATGTAAGAAACAAATCCGAATGCTCTCAGAAGTATTTTTAAATGCTTATAGATATGGGGAGGAAATCAAAATGCTCTTTCAGTTGTCTTTCTTGAGAATTCAGCATGTCTTTCAAGGGCTGGTTTTAATGAAATTGAAATGCTGAAAGAAATTACAGGAATCCACTAAAAGTAGAAGTTTTTCACTTGCAATATTATACCCTTTTCATTTATTAGGATATATATTTATGAAGACTTTATGGTGGTTTTAATGCTGATCATTACAAACGTTTCAGCGAGGTTAGAATACTAAGCTGCCTCAAATTGCCTTCTTTTCCCCAGAGAACACAATACATGTTACTAACTCAGTTCAGATTTAGCTGAAGTTCACAAATTAGTGTAAAGTAGTGAAAAAAGCCACACCACAAACCCCACGACAATCAATGGTGTTCACAGCACAGTAGCTGCAGTAGAATNTTGAAAGATCAACCCGGGGGGAGGAAAAAAAAAAAAAAAAAAAAAAAAAAAAAAAGAAAAAAGGAATGAGAGGGGAGGGACCAGGCTCTCTGCTCCGGAGGCATCAGCATCTGCTACTAGGGCAGCGGCAGAGAGCAGGGACAAGGGTGGGCAGGAGCCTGCCAGCCTTCCCCCTGCTCCACCATCCCTCCCCAGGCACAAAAACCTATTTGTTCTGTGTCTGGGCTGCAGTGACAGTGTGGGGTGCCTGCTGGTCCAGGGGGGATGGCAGCTCACAGTCTCTCTTCCTGCGCCTCCATCCCCTGCCCACTCTGCCTCAGAGCCAGTGGCTCAGACATGGCTGGGCCCTGCAGCCGGTGCTAGACCCAGTGCTGGCACTCAGGGACATCAGCCTGGCTTGGGCAGACCCTGTGCACCCCATTTCCCTGCTGGGTTTCAGCATTGGGACAGATGACACAAAGGACATGCATCTCCAGGTCAGGGCTGATGCAAAGCCACAAGAGTCAGGCATTGGTGCTCCCATCCCACCCCACCCCTAAGGCTGTGGGGCATCACTCCCACTTCACACAGGGACCACGGTGACAGGGGTCGCCCGGGACCTGGCTCCCCTGTGCATGGTCCCCAGCATCCCTGTGGTGGGAGGAGTGGGAACCCAGTGTGCTGGGTGGGAGAGGGCTGGCCCCGTGGTGCAGCCCCATCAGGGACCTCACAGCAAGTGCAGGGACCAGCAGGCAAGGACAGGGTGGAACTGTCCCCTCCAGGGGACACAGATTCCCCAACGCTTGCCTCCGGCAAGGCCAAGATGAGAGGGGAATTAGGACCTACTCCTGCTGGAGGGGAGACTTCCAGAGATGTCTAGTCGGGCTCAGTGCCAGCTAATCTTCCAGGCAAACTTTATCCAGATCCCTTTGGCTGCAGAAAGGGAAAAACTAGCCAGACTAAAACATAAAAGCCTGGTTTCTGCTGCCAGCTGTGTGGGGCACTCCAGAAAATGCCTTATCACCATGTGATTTTGAAAGACTGCGTGGGTATTTTTTCCACACACTGCTCTTCCCTCCTCACCCTCGCACCGTCATTCCTCAGTGCACATTCAAATTATGAACCAGCCTGACCAGCCTGGCCAGGTTAGTGCACAGACCCTGGGGGCAAGGTGTTTTTTCCAACTGTTTTTATGCCCTTTAAGCCATGGTGATGCTACCCTGCTTCAGAAAGTGCTGCTGCTTCAGCCTGAGGCAGATGCAGCTCATCAGAAGCAGAGATGGACAACCCAAGGAGATGCATCCACCAGAACTAACAGAGAGGTCCTGCCTCCTCCCAGGGAGCACCAAAGAAACCTGATTTCCCTGGGAATTCAAAAGTGGTGGGTTCTTTGTGCAGGTAGAGGCAGGAGCTCTGTGGGGAGCCCAGGGAGAGGTCTTGCTCTGGACTCCTCCATCACCTGTGTTTCTGATGTGCAGGAGGTATCTGTGTCCTCTAAGAGGGAGTCACCAGGGCTGCATGGGCGAAGGGGGAGTTACCACCGATGTCCTACACAGACCCAGGGCTCCACAGCCCTGGCACATGGCACAGATGTATGATGATAAACTAGTTCCACCCATCAGCCTGGAAAAAAGGAGAGAGAGAGCAACTGAAGCACCTATCTGGGACCACTCGGTACCTCTCAGCTTCACTCCAGCTATCCCAGTCCCAATGCACAGCTTTTCTGGGGTGCACAAAGATGATCTCCCATGCTTCAGAGGAGCCAGGGGACACCCAGGAAGAGTATGGTGTGATTTGCCATGGCTGGTGCTGCTCTGCAGAAACATCACCTTTCTGCAGCAGCACAGGATCGAGTTAGAGCAGATGCAACCGTGGGGGTCAGCACGATGGTACCCCATGCGTGGGTGCAAAGCTGCCTCACCGAGAAGAAAAAACATTGGAATACAGGGATTTTGCTTAAAACAACCCCATGCAACACCCTGGCAGGTTTCTCTTCTCCTTCTCTTTCCTCACAGCCCTTTGACAAGATTGCCAACCAAACTTGCCAGCCCAGTTGGTATGGGCAGGACAGCCCCATCCCAGCAGCTCTTGGCAGCCCCTCTGGCAGCATTGGGGTGTTTTTGGGGGATAGGGAGGACCTCAGCTGCAGCTGAGGGTGGAGGGGTGGCCAGGGAGCCCCTCGCACACTCACAGGTGTCTTCTCCTGCCCCGGCAGGGCCGGAGATGGACACGGATGGTGGACTTGACCCAAGAGACCAAACCCGAGTGCCGAGTCCCCAGTCTGGGGGAAGGGGAGATGCGAAGCAGCCGGGCTCACTCGGCTCTCGCAGGGATGCTTTCGCAGCTGCAAAAACTCGCTCCAGGTCCAGGTTCGGTGTCTCCAGCCTCGCCGTTCCTCCGGCGGAGAGGTCCCAGGGAGCGACGGTCCAAGGTTTTTGGTTTAGGCCAATCTCCCAGAAATTCTGTCATCATGCAGTGCATCACGCACACTCCCGGATCCGCATTACACAGAGGATGGCCCCAGTCCAGCGCCTCTTAAAGTCAGTGGAAAAACCCTCCCTCGCTATGATGGGAGCTGGCTCAGGCCATATACGATCTGACAGATACCACGGAGCGAGAGAAGTTGTTTTAATCTGGGAATATCTTGTCGCCCGAAGCTTCTCCTGGAGACAGACGGGGCAGCGTGTCCACGGAGCGGGCGCTGTTAGGGGAAGGTCCCAACTTTGCAACAGCCTTTCAGTGCTCATTTAACAAACCCTCGTTACCTGATCCATGTGCTCCGAATGCAAGGGAACTGCTCGGGTTTCCAACTGCACACACACATCATCTGATGCTCATAAAACAAGCTGATCTGTCTGGAAGCCCCAGACCCTCAGAAACATTATTTCGAGGGAAGGGAGGGAGAAAAAAGTCAATAGTGCTTTAAAAAACACCCACGTGGACAGACAGGGATGGGTGGCTGCTCTCCCCTGCTTACCTGCGGTTTTCCAGCAAAGCAAACGCTCGCTGATAAAACTCACAATCTCCTTATAAAGGCAGGATCTGCTTTGCCTGTAAAAGGGAAGGTTTGGGAGAAGTTTTATATGCGCCTCTCCTCTCTTTCTACATCTTTATTTGCATTTTAATTTTCACAGTAGTTGAGCTAATCTGAATGGAGCAAGAGCAAGGGTCCAGGTTATAACCAAAGTATCGGGTAGCACCTTCACATCTGGAAGGGATTTTGACACAAGTTCTCCCAGACTGTTACAGACAGTTTAAAAGCAAAATCTGATAAATAGCAAATATTTAACAAGTCAATAGGAAGCTGCATTTGCGAGAACATGTGGCTCTAACCGGTCTGGCGCGGCCGCATTGCCAAGGCCCTTCAAACGCATACACACACATACCTGCAGCACCCGGCGAGGGTTTGCCGTGGCTCTGCCCGGACCTGGTCTCAGTTACAGAGGGAAGGATTAAAGACAGATGTGTCTTTGTACATCCAGACATGTCCAACAGCTCTCCTCAAAGCCCAAGCAGGACTTGAGCCTCCCTACTTTAGCGGCAAGGGGCTCGCTTCTCCTTCCCAGCCTAAACTGAGTCCCCTTCACATTCTCCATGCCCCCAGAGTGGTGTTTAAAGTAGGAAGAGGATAAAGGGAGATGAATAGCTCAGAAAAGCCCTGCAGAGCCCAGCCCCACACCATGGGTACTGCTGTCCCCAGCACAGGAGTTTTGGGGGCTTCACTGGCCCATGAGGACCCATCAGGGTCACTGCATGAAGCATCAGAAGCACACAAGGTCTCACCCCAGTTTTGCACAGATTGGGGTCCATCAGAGCCGCAGCCCAAAAGCCAGAGGTGTTTTCACCTTTGGAAACCCTTTACCATCCCCTGGGAGCCACAGCATCCTTGGGACAGAGGCTGGTGGTCCCCCCGGGCAATGCTCTCCCCAGGAAAAGGGCTGCTGCCAGCAAAATGTCCCGGCAGAAAAGCTCTTGCAGTGTTGCAACCCTGCCTGGTTCGGGGAGACTTCATACCAATAAACAAACGACTACCCAAAAATGTGGAAAGAGGCATTAAAATAGAGAGAATTATGCAAGGAGAGGGGAGCGGAGGGGGAGACGGAGGAATAAGAAGTGACCAGGAAAACCACCAGAAACCCTCCGGGATGCCTGCCTATATTTAAAGATAATGTGTCCAGCTGTCTTGCCAAGTCCCACTCATTTGGAGCTGGGCTCATGTTTTGGATTAATTTTAAGGCAGTTCCTAAAGCATCTCACTCGCACAAGGAAGAATTTTTGCCTCCTTGGCCAAGGTGACCTTTTAAAAAATCTCACTCACTATTTTTCAACCTCTCACTCATTTCAAATTGTCATCGCCAGGGAGCTGTGGGGCACTTGGTGGAGACTATTCCTTTTCTTGTGCTCACCAGCTCCATAGCCCCAGAGCATCCTGGAGCAGGGCTGGGGGAAACATGCATTTCCCTCCAAGTTAGGACCCTTCCCCTCTCCTGTGAGCATCACCCCACCAAGCACTGAGAGTAGAAATTGTCCCTTCTGGATACATGAGCCTCTCCACGCATCTCACCACGGGCTGGCTGAAAGTTTTCCATGGAAATTAGTCTTCCACACAAAGTCAGATTTTTTTATTTTATTATTTTTACTTAAAATACTGTGTGGATGCATGCACGTGCTCTCCAGACTGATGCCTTTGTTTGAGGAAGGGAAAAACAAATCGTGAATATCACCCCAGCCTGTGACTGCTTCATTGCACACAGGTTTTCTGCTCAGCTCTTTGCTCAAGGAAGCCCCAGAAGGAGCCACTTCAAGACATGCCCCAGTCTCCATGGGGAAGATGCCTTCTAGAGATGTCACCCCCAGATCCCCACAAATCCTAGGGAGAGAGGTTTGGAGCAGAAACGTGAGAGCTGTCTCTCCCAGAACCACCACCCAGCCCACCTTCTCGCCCAGGCAGGCATCTGCAGCATCCTAATCGCCCTGGAATCCAAAGCACGTCCACGGCGTGGCCATCAGATGCTTCCCATTTAGCTTAAACATTTGCAAAATGCTCAGCCACTGACTCACCACGAGGCCCGGGATGAGCCGGCACATTGGCAGCGCTCAGCTGCCCTTGCCGCACCGTGGCAGGATCACATCCACCACCCTGATGGGGCATTTGGCTAAAAAAAGGGATTTTTCTTCAAAGCTGAGCATCCCTTGGGACTTTGCACCTCTCCCAGCAAGCCCAGAGCACTACTGGCATGTGAGCAGGATGTGGGACATGAAAGTTGTTATTTGTTACTGATGATCCCAGATGCCACACTGGGGTTTAAGAGAGTAAATCAGAGCAATGGAGAAGAGCATTGTCTGTGAGGGAGTGGGAAGGGGAAGCTCTGGCAGTGGAGCATGGGATGTGGAGCCCCTGAGCCCTGGCAACAGCGTGATGGGGAGCCCAGGGGTCACGGTCAGTCAGGAGCGACTCAAGATGCAAGAGGTTCCACCCCTGCTTGGGCTTCTCAGACCCTAGCAGGTAGGGCCAGATACTTTCTTTCCCTCACACTTTGTGCCCTAAATTTGCAGTGGCAATATCGGGTGACACCAACGATCAGAAATGGCCCCTTTGGCTGGAAAAAAGTAAATCGTAAGATCTCACTGGTGCCCGGGTCCAAAGGTGCCAGACACAGCATGAGGACATCCTTCTCACAACAGCTTTGGTACATTAGCATCCAGCCCCAGGGAACCAAGACACACAGAGGCAGCCATGAAAATGAGACAGACATTTGGGGTTTTGGTTAAGCAAATTTCCTCCAACCAGCAAGAAAAGTTGAGCTTGGGTTTGGCTGGATTTGGGAGATGAAGTTTTTGGGCAGCTCCATGGCTCTATTTGAACCGGTTCAACCAGCCATCACATAACCTCATCCCGGGAGGGGAATGCAGAAACACTCAAGGTGCCTCTTGTGCAATAGATGCTGCTCTTTACCCGAGCAGGTCTGGGATAGTGCTCAGAGTTTTGCTCCATCTCTGTCCAGGCTAAAGGAAAGACCACACACAAAACGGTTTCAGGATGCCAGCAGCTGTGCACAAAGCATTTGGTTTACATTAATTATGACTGGACCAAAAAAAAAAAAAAAGAAAAGANAAAATTGGGGGTGAGAGAAAAGGAGAGCAAGACAGGAGGGATGGAGAGAGGCTTCTGCAGCGTCCTGATGAGACCTGCACAGATCCCAAACACAGATTGCAGCAAACGCCATGTGTCTCAACACCTCCTGTCCTGAATGGCTTCTGCCACCCAGAGCAGCTCAGTCCTGCCCTGCACAGTGCCTGGAAATGTCTTAGTGATGAGAAGGACAAACACAGCCCATAACACTCTCAAAGACCCCAGTGGGACCCTTTCCTCCCAGCTCCGCTTCCCTCTTCCTCCTTTCCTGAGCAGAAATGGTCCCAGCAAAGACTGGGGAAGGTAAAGCAAATCCTGCTGCTGGCAGGGGAGAGATGCTGGTGATTACTGGGAAGGGAAGCAGCAAACGAGAGAGGAGAGTAAATAAAATGGGGAGGAGGCAAATAGTAAGTGGAGTCATTAAAAACAGAAAAATTCCCTCGGTTTCCCAAAAGCACAGAAGCCCTAAAGTGGGTGAGTGAAGCCCTTCACCTGCTCTGGAGAGCACTGTGAGCATCGGGGACTCCTCCAGGGTTGGTTACCCCATACCAGCACAGACCCATGGGCTCCCCAAGGGCAAGGGGATACTGTTGGGGTGCAGGCTGAGCCTGAGCAGCCAGTGAAGGGACCAGATTGATCAGCTCTCCACAAAGCAAAGCTCCACCACGGCGGGTCCATGGTGCCGCTCATCCTGAGAGGGGGTAAGCGCAATTCCCAGCTTGGACCATGCACTGGGATGTACCAGCATCACCCCAGCGGGCCCAGCTCTGGGTTCACCAGCATGGACAGGGTGGGACATCCAGCTACGAGCCTCCAGGAGGAAAAACCTGCCTGCAGGGACCAGAGTGAGTGACTACAATAGTCTGCCTGTGACGTGCAGCAGCTGCACCCCTGCTGTGTCCTGCATGTTGAACATCCCCCTGGGCTCTGCACATCCCCTGGCACTAGGAGTGCAGCAGCCCCTCACCTCCCTGTGTCAGGAGCTGTACAAATCCTACACACATCCCCATCCCAAGGGCCAGCTGCATGCAGCAGCGCTGCTCCAAAACAGGCCATCAGCACTGTTAGGTCACGGCATCACAGGCATTTGGAAGGATTTGTGATGCCATATCTCCTGCAGCCAACCATCCTGGAGGAACACAGCAGTTAAGCCCCCCATCGGCAGCAGCTACCCCCTCCCAGCCTGGCCAAAACCTGCTCCTCTCCAGGGCAGCTTCTTCCAGCCTCGCAGCGTAATGAACTTTTGTGTTGCAGCAGCACCGTCTCCGCTCGGCGGCTCGGGGGGCCCAGCCCGTGCACGCCAGAAGCTGGACTGACCCATGTCAGAGGTGATTAATTTATCAGGCTTTTGGCACCCACCTCTCCCCGCCAGAAAAACAATATCCCAAATTCCAAGCCCTCCCGCCCAGCAGATGTGTCTGCGGCGAGGGCGACCGTTCCAGCCCGTCTCGCAGAAGCTGCCACAGGGATGCAGCACCCGGGGGGCTCCCGCGCTGCCGGTCACCTCCCCCATCCCTGCTTGGCATCTGCAGGAAAGCCTCCCCTGGGACCAAAACCCAGGGGCTTTGCACTGGGCTGCCATCCTCGTGGGTCCAGCCTCTTGCCACTTGTAGGTGTCCGTGCTGTCGAGTCACCAAGGAGAATCAGGATGGGCACATGGCTGGGGAAGGTGATGGGTGCTGGGATGCTGCCACACCGAGCATCCTGCATCCCAGAAAGGAGCAGCACCATCCTGTCCAGGTGCTCAGCAGCCCTACGAGTTGCCTGGCATCAGGGAGCATGGCTGTGTCTGAACCGAGCAGGCACTGATTAAGGACGAATTAATCTGTATCATCAGGCAAACACTCCAGGTCTTTAAGTTAACAAAGTTGTTATAATTGGAGAGGGTCAGAGGATAGGGATGGGGCGCAGCATCACTGCAAATACCAGCCAAGCCCTACAGCTCACCCTCCCCACCTTTACCAGGGGTTTAAAAGAAGAAACTGAGAGGGCGGTGATATCATTCAGATACCGCCGAGCGCATGGACATCAGTCTGCCAAGAGAGGGGAGAGATTTTTCTTCCTCTCCCCCCGCATTTCAGAGGAGGGATGGGAGCCCATGGGAGCACGGGGTCAGCCAGCCCCTCTGCATCCCGGCGCTGGCCACGAGGAGACCTGCTGCCTGGCCGAGGCCGGAGCTCGCCCTGACGTCAGGGTGAGGGGTGAAGAGGGGGAGACACAGGCAAACAGTCTCTTTCTTATCCCAAAAGGTCACAAGCGCTTTGGAAGAGGCTGGAGCTGGATCCCCACCGTCCAGAGGAGGCCAGCGTCTCCTCGAAGGAGAGGTTTCACAATTCATCTCGTTTGTTCGCTGTGGCATTTTCATCACGGTAGTTCGACTTCTTATGCAATTACATAAAAAACATCTAATGAAATCTCAGTGACACAAAACATGAACGTTTATATTGGCCTCCCCGTGCCGTGGAGTTGATCTTGGCCAGGGCGTCCAGACAGACATTCTGCATTCTTCAGAGATTAAGCACTGAAACGCTCTGGAGAAACCCAGCTGCCCGCTCCCCCTGCAGCCGCGCCGCTAATTCCAACCACATGCTCGCCGGCCGGGAAGAGGGGAACACGTACCTTCTATACACACACACACGGGTACCACCAGGGACCCTGCCCAGCACCTCACACACACCCCCGGCTGCATCCCCATCACCATGAGCACTCGTGGGTCTCTGTAAATAAATACACACACAACAAGCACAACAGTTCAGCAGATCCCACGTTAGGTATAATTAAGGTACCGTGGCAAAATTTTTAATAAATAAAAGGAGCGATGAGTAAACCCCGAGTCAGGGCTGGAGCCCCCAAGCCTGACCCAGTAGCCACAATACCTGTACAGCTCCCAGTTCATCAACCCATGAAACATCAGATCCCAGTTGAAATAAAAGAGCCAGAGAGGCTCCGGACAGTGAAATTCTCATTCTGTTTTGATTCCTACCTCCCTCCTTCTAAAAGTTCTTCTGTCTCCCATTAAAAAAATTACACTGATCATTAAAAAAGGGAAAAAGAAGGGGAGGATGAAGCATGGAGGACAGGGACTTCTGAACAGAGGAGTTCTCAGCAGAGCCAGGCAAGAACCACAGCACCTCCAGAGGCAGCAGTGGGAACAAAGGGAGCAGACGCCCCATCCTGATGCTGCCCACATCACCTGTGCACAGGTGTCAGGCACACCAGCACCAGAGCACCCCACTGCCAGTGGGCAATGCTGTCACGGGTGGCCATGGAGCTGTCAAGCAGAACCACATCCCTGGCACCAGCGAGGACCCATGCCATTGTGCATCCTTGCTCCCGCTGCGGCCATTCCTGTGTTTCAAGACCCAGGGCAGTGATTTCACTGCAAATCCCCATCCCAGTACCCACCACAGCCTGGGGAATGCAGCTCATCCAGGAAAAGCGCCTGTGGACAAACACGCTCTTTGGAAAGTCATGCTGGGTGACACCCAAGTGGCACTGCCAAGCCAAAAGCCACCGGAGCGTTGGTTGCACCACCCCGCTGCCTGGCTGGCTGCAAACCCTCCCTGCTGTCACAGGGGAAAGAGGGATCAGTATCAGCTCACACCACCAGTAATTTCTCCAAATACCAGTTGGTTTGGGGACAGGGACCAGCACCAGCTCATGGGACCAGATGTGGCCACCAGGCTCCTGCCCCGCACTACTGGTTGCAACTGGAGCTCTTTAAAAGTCCCAAAATTTTGCGAGGATGGGAGGTCCAAGGCACAAAACCCACTGGGGGACCCACAGGTCCCACCACCCCCATCCCTACCGCCGGTGCCCTCATCTTCATGGAGGAACATTTTTGACATACTACAAACCATCAGCAAAACAAGATATCAGGGCTGTAACTGCTGCTGGCGCCGATGCTGCCGGGGCGTGGGAGGGATCCAGGAATAACAAGGAGGGGGTTCAGAGAGCAGCAGCCCCCCTCGCTCAGGTTGCAACAGGGGCTCCAGCCCCGTGGGCGCATCGGCCGGTTGCCCACAGGAGATGTCTGCAAAGGTTCAGGCTTTATCGCCTTGCACAGAAGGAGGAGGAAAGACTGGAGAGGAGGGAGAGAGGAAAAATAGCCCCTTATTCCACTTTCATCAAGGAAGCACCCAGCCGTCCAAAAAATTTAATGTCATATTTTAGCAAGAAAAACAGCTGTTGTGGTACTTCAAGGCCCAGCATATTTTGGCCAGGGCTGCATGTTGTGGATATTGGCTGAGTCAAGGTTAGCTGTTAAAAGGCAGAAATTCTAGACCCATATGAAGAAACATCGCGTTCCTTTATATTCAGATAATATTTACTCCCAGGCTTATTTTGTTTTGTTTTCTTCTCCCTCCTGGAGGGGGGCCCGGCCCCGGGGCTGTGGCTGCCCTTGGCATTGCTGCTCTGTGGGCTGGGGGGATGGCAGCTGTGCCCAGGACACGGTGCTCCGGGGGCGATAGGAGCAAGGGAAAAAGCAAGGGAGGCTCCACCTTGCACCTCCAACTTGAGGTTTACCCTCCAATTTTTGGCTGCCTGGCTTGGAGCCATGCTTTTTGCATGGGGGGAGACAGCTGGGCAGGAGCTGGGGCTTCTCTGCCTACTGGGAGGTGATGGGTCCCCCCCAGTAGCAGAGGCATCGGGAAGGGGTCAGTCACTTGCCCGCGGTGCCAAGGGGAGGGTGGGAACCCACAAATGCTGGCATCATGTCACAGCACCCACACGCCTATTGCCATTCAGACTGGGTCAGACTTTTATTGCCCTCAAGGGATAAGGATGCCCAAAAATCCGTGGCAGACAAAGCAGCAGAAGGAGGAGTGAGCTCCGGTACCATCAATCCCAGCCCCTGCCCTAAGAGGGGCAGCTCTCTCCCAGCTAAGGTGTCAGCACGGCTACAAAACACCCACAATATTAACAATATTAACTCCACAGAAATCAAGTCCGACTTTAGTACAATTTTTTGCAGCTTTATCATTTCAGAACTTTGTTCTGTTAGAGCACATCTCTGTTTTCACACCATCATCCATGTAAATGCTTGGGTCTGTGCCGGTCCCCAAACCGGCTGTGCCCAGGCTGCCACGCTGGGGACAGGCTGGTCCCCTCCCAAAGATCTTTGTGAGATGATGGCTCCTTCCAGCTCCCACCTGCCCTGTGCAAAAGAGCAAAAGGAGATTCTGAGTCGAGAAAGGTGGGGCAAAGGGGTGCATTTATGCTACATGGAAATTAAACCCCCCAAAAAACTTGAGGCAGAGTCTCCCCAGGCTCCAGAGCCCTGTGTGGAGCGTGATGCCACCCAGGCTGTAAATGACTCATCTTCTCGTAAAGCTGGTTTGCTAAGGAAGAAAGAAAAGCCCTTGCCCCGAAACAATTCCCCTGCACTTGCCAAGCTCAGCGGGAGCAATCCACGCTGTCTCTCTGCTTCTCCGAGGCGCCCAGTGCCAGCATCCCCCCCACCACGGTGCCACCTCCACAGCCTGACCCCTGTCTGCTCCCACAGAGCTGGGGCTTTCCTCCGAACCTCCTGCCCAGCTCCGTGCCTTCCCAAACACGGAGCCACCAACACAACCCCACATATTTTGCTAACCTCAGACGCTTGGAGAGGGAAGGTTGCGGATGCAAAAAGAAAAAAAAAAAAGAAAAAAAAAAGTCCAAGGTGGAACCGCAATGTTTATAAAATGGGTCACTGAATTATACATAAAAATATTTTCCTTGTGGATGCAATTACTTCCTGGACTTGTTATTCCACAGATGCTTAAGTTTGCCTCAAGCAACTCCAATAAATGCTTTACAGTCTGCTAGATCAACAGTAGCAGCACTGGAGCGAATTGAGCAGCGCTGTTTCAAATTTGTCAGAAAACCACACAGTGTTTTCATGCGCACGTTTTAGAAACCCAAACAAAATGATTCCCAACCGTCGTGCTCCCTTTCCTTACGCCTTTAATGGGTTTCACATGAGCTCCTCCAGACACGGGCAAAGCCCCAAGGGCTCGGGACACCCGGGGAAGTGGTCCCTGAAAGCCGGGGAGCCCCCAGGAGGAGATGAGAACCGAGCAGGGACGGCACCTCCCATCGCTCTCCCGTATAAACCCTGCTGATTTCACTCCTAAATTTTCCCATCTCCTCCTCCTGCGAGGTCTGGCTCACCCGTTAGGTACCCGGGGGCAGCGGGATGTGTAAGGGGCTAAAGAGGCTTTCCCAAGGGAAATGAATTTTGGGAGCAAGGGGTTGGGGCTGCCCCTACCTGCCGCAGCAGCTGCCGGGGGGTGAGGGAGAGTTCAGAGGTTGGGGGAGACCAACCCAGAGGAGCTGCAGCAAAGCTGGTGGGAAGAGAAAAATCAGTGGCTGGATGGTCCCCAATGAAGGCACAAGCTGGCTCTAACAGTCTCCCCCCATAGCAGGGACATGCATTTAGGTTTTTTCCTCCCATCTCCAGCCACCAATTTTCATGAAACTCAAGGCAATGGAGATGCATCAAGTTATTTGTTGTTTTAATGCATGTAGGGCTTGGCCCAAAGGCCCCCGAATAAAATCCTGGTCCATCTGGTGCATCTTGATCTTCAAAAACCTCAAAGCTCCTTTCACTTAAGAGCAATCAAAAGTATTTAGTGCCGCTTAACCTTGAATAGGAAAGCAATCGAGGGGTGGGGTGTTGGGGGACACTTCAGGATCACAGGACAGAGTGCTCTTATGCCAATAAAATAAATTAATATCTGCCCAGGAACACTCAAGATTCACTCCAGGACTAACAGGTGGCTGTAACAAGATTATCCCACTAACAGATCGCCAGCAGAGCAGAAATGTGCTTTCAGGTCTCCGCTTTCACTCCAAATTTCATCCACGAGATTTTTCTGTCGGCAGGATAAATGGGTTAAAAGGTGCCTGCAAAAATGGGCTTATAAAAAGCTCCTTATTTGTCAAATTCGAGGATGCAGCTGCCTCCTATCCCCCTAGCATGGGAATCCCAGCTCATCTTTTGCCTTTCTATAGGCCACTGCACTGATCCTGCTCCTCTCTGCCAGTGAAAGGGGATCGATGGCAGCCGGACACCAGCCTCCCTGCCCCGGTGTCACAGCCCCATCCCTTATCCCAGAGGATACAGGCAATGGCATCCTCGGCAGAGGATGCACAGCGTGAAAATCCCACGAGACCTGAGAGAGCATCATCCTCTTTGGTGATGGCACCCCACAGGCTGCAACCCCCAAACTCCCAGCGAGGCAAAACATTTATGAGCAATCCTCACCCCCCACCATCGGTGGAAAATGTTTTCCCAAATGGAAGGAGCCGGGTTTCCCTCTGCCCTCGCTCCCAGCCCCGGAATGGGGACAGAGACTGCATCCCCATGGCCCAGCCACATGTGGGGCTGCCCACCTTGGAGGTTAAACCAAGGGTCCCACAGGGAACGCACTGGCATTTTTATTTGGAATTAGGCCCCAGCACATCTTAATTTTCAATTCAACCACTGCTGAAAAGAAACATAAAATAAAACAAGCGCCAGCCGTGGGGAGGGAGGAAAGGAGGGAGGGAGGGAGGGAGAAGGCAGCGCCAGGTCTGCCCACAGCCCTGAATTAGCTGCAGAAAAACGTTAACATTCCTGCGCTGGCCCCCAGCCAGGGGACGGAGCAATTCAGGAGACGGCGATGCAGTCACTGGCAAACACACGCACGGTCTGTGGGTCCCGATGCCACAGCCAACACGCAAAACCCCATGGCAACAGCTGTGGCCGAGGGTGGGGAAGAGCACGGGCCCCAGATCCTGCTCCTGGGGATGTCCCCGATGTGCTTTTAAATGCCACCAGCATTTTTCTACCCAAGGCAAAGCGGCTGGGCACCATCATGCAAAAGGTGACCCACACTATGTGGGTTTTCACCGTGGCTACACACCATCCAGCTCCAGATCCCCAATCCAGAGGTGTCCAGGTTGGAGGGGTCACATCCTGCCTCCAGATGTGAGAGTCACTGTGACGTGGGGGCAATGCACAGCAGCAAAGTCCCCCTTGGGGGTGAGCACAGCATCCCAGAGCATCCCCAGTCCCAGCAACCAGCCCATCAACCCAGTTGCTCCCCTCCTCACTGCAAACCCCAGCACCCCACTGGAGACCCCCAGCACCCCACTCAGCATCCCCCCCACGCCCCAGCCTGGGTTATGCCTGGCTGCCGGCACGGTTTAACAATGCTGGCCCTCACCCTGGTATCCGCCAGCCATCCCAGCCCTCCTGATTTTGCCATTTGCAGGGTGCTGGAAGCAGCGTGCCACGCTCGAGCGCCGGCAAGGGCTCCAATCTGTTCCTCATTAGGAGGGGCAGACAGCCCAGCGCGGGAGTCTGAGCCCTAATCTCCTTTCCAGTTGGTATCCGTCAGCAGATGTACAACAAGTGGTTGGATATTTTAGTGGGCATGTGTGTGACAGAGCCATTAGCTTTTTTTCCAGCTGAGAGGAGGTGGAGAGAGGAGGGGGGAGATATAAAATGCCATGGCTCGAGCTGAGGCCTCGCCGGTCGCACGCGGAGCCCGACGGCAGGTCCCGGCTGCCAGCTCTGCTCCGCTGCGCCGGCCCGGTGGTTTATTTTACCAAGGTCTTTCTTGGAAGAAGCAGTGATGAAGTTAACAGCCCAAGAGCCATAATTGGCTCACATTAAATCAAGGAAATGATATGTTTTGTTTTGCCCCTTCCCCCCCCCCTTTTTTTTTAAATAAAAGTCATATTAAACAGGAAAATACCACACAGAGCCAAGAAAGGAGCAGGCAGCAGCTCTCAGGAATCTGGGGGGAGACTTTTGTCCCAAGCATAAAGAAACCCAGTCCTTGCCATCAACGAAAAAGCAGCTTCACTTCAAAATACCCAGCAGAAATGTCCATGGGCAAGTGAAGAGAGATCCATAAAAAACACAGGTTATGGCATCTCGGCAGATGCCACTTCAAACCCTTGTCCCAGCAGCTCATGAAGTTCAACTGGACACACTAATAAAATAAAAACTTAAAAAAATTCTTCTTGAAAGTTCTTCTGTCTACCTTGTCACCTCTCAATTAACACAGAGGCATTAAAAGCCTTGTTGGTACCTTAACGTGGCTCTGGATATACAGAGTATTTCAGAAAGGAAGCTTTCCTGTGCTTGTTCTTGAAATCCTATTTCTAGCCCCTGTGGCTACATTCCGGGTGTAAGCTAAGCTGGGAGATGGCAGAACCCTCCTCCCAAGGCTGCAGGTCACCTCGGCCATCAGGTCCCCACAGGCACAACATCCCCAGCCCCAAAAATCTGCCCCAGAGACACTCACTGTGTTTCCACCCACGCTGCTGCAGCCGTGGTGGTGCTGCCTTGTGCTCACTGAGTTTTCACCTCACCCCTGTGAGCAACCAGCACTGCTGCATCACAGCACCAGAGTTCCCTCAGCCCAGCACCAGGGTACCAAAAGCCACTGGGGATTGTCTCAGCTGGTGGCAGCCACATCCCAGCTGGCCCTATCCAGCACCCAAAAGCACAGCCTCCCTGGGGATGCTCAGTCTTTGTTTTCATGGAGTATCACAGCACAATTCTGCACCAAAAAAATCAACTGCACCATCTAAGCAAGACAAGACACAAATCCGCGGGGTGCAAGGACCACAGGGACCAGCTCTGAGCATCGCTGGCTGCATCCTTCCCTCTCTCAGGAGTCACCACCTTCCCTGGGGAAACTCAGGCTCCAGAAGAATGTGGCTCCATGCTGCCTTGGTGTTGCTCACACACATCACCCAAAAGCTGCAGCAGAAGATGCAGCGAGTGATGAAGCCACCACATGGCACAGGAATGGCTGGAAACCCACCATCCATCCCCAGTGTCCCCTGTTTATCCACCATCTCAGTTTCACTTGTACCTGCAGGCACTGGAAGTTGCGGGTCGCAAGATTTCACGTGACCTGGAAAAAGCCCCAAAAGCAGGAAAAAACATCCCACTCTTGGTAAATCCCCTGAAGATCACACACGTCTTCCAGCTCATCCTGGCTCCTGGGTTAGCCAGGTCAGAAACAGGACACCAAAACCCCTCACTCTAAGCATGAAGGAATGAACAAGTCTTCCATTTGCATGGCAACCAGGAAAAAACCCCCAAAACCCAACCCTTTTCCAACTTAAAAACAACAACAACAAAGAAAACCTCAATGGGAAATTCTAATTTTGTTTGGAAATGTCATTTCCAAATTGCACATGAGAAATCATGCTCTGACCTAGCGTTGCTGACAGGCAAATATTTATCCCCACAAAATTTCCACATAAAGCCATCACTTTTGTCAGTAGGTCTGGACACCAGGAGCAGAGGGGGAAGACAGCGAGAGGGGAGCCAGGAGGCACAGGGACAGGCAGCCCTGCCAGCAGGTTAGGGCCATGGGTGGCTGCGATCCCTCGGACACATCCCTGCAAACACCACGGCTCTCCTTGAGACTTGATTTGAGGCAAGATGCAGCCTTTTCCAATGCATTCAGAGCGAGTACCTAATTTCTTTTATTATGTTTTTCAAAACTTGTACCATTTTTTTCCAATACATTAAACCAGTACAAGCCTCTGCTCCCGAGCTCACAGCACTTCATCATTCAGCACCACCGCTCTCGCCCGTGGCGGAGCGGATCCCATCCGACATACATTTCTCAGTCTATTAGGCAGAGTTATTCTTTTGCTCTGTGTTTTGATACTTACAAAGCCATTACCATCCCTCGCATGCACATCCATCATCGGGCTTTCAAACTCCAGAAAGTCCCAAAAAACTATTTTCCACTCACCAAGCAGCCTGCCAGGCTCTGTTCTTCTACTCTGTGTTGCTTCATCCATCGAAAGACATTTCAGCAAGTTCCGAGTCCAACAAACAGATGGCAGCCTGAAAAGGTGGTGATTTTTTTTTCTGCTGGGGGGTGGGGAACAGGGCAAAGGATACAGCAGGGAAGAGCTGACTTCTCCTTGCCTGGTTGGAAAAGCTAGTCTGGGTACCACTGCCCATCCAGAGCTGGGGGTACAAGGCATCATTTGGCACTGTTTCCAGGCTATGGGGTCCTGGAAAGCTATGGACTGAGCAGCCGTAGTGGCCTCCTGGGTTCAGATTCTCCCACCTTTGCAAGAATCATGCCACCAGGAGTGCACCCAGCTCGGTGTCAGCCCCCAGCACCCTGCAGCTACTGGCCACCCTCTGAGCAACTCTGGAAACATGGTCCATGGTGTTCACCCACATCTTGCAAGGAGCTGGTTCACCATCGCAAAACCTCAGCACCATGTGCTTCCCCAAAAATCACCCAGAGAGCAGCACCCTGCCAGAAAGCACCAGCTCTGCTCCAGCCTCACAGGATGAGGGAGAATCAATCCTCCCCCAGCACAGGGCAAACCAGCCCCAGGGTTGCCCCTGAGCATTACTGCATCCTGACCCAGCCATCGCCAGTTCAGACTTAGGGGGAAGATTTATGAAAGGATGTGGCCAGATGAGCGATAGAGACAAATAGCCTTGAGGAGTGACTGATTTCTCCCTTACAAGAGGAATAGAAATTAATTTATGAATTGGGTTAGTTAAGTTGCCAAGTGGCTTTGATGCAGTTTATTTTTTTGCATATGTTCATGATCTATTGCACAGCTGTCAGAGGGGGAGGAAGGTCCTATTGAGCCGGAGCAATGCATCACTCTGGCAGAGGCAGCCAACAGCTCTCAGTAAAACCAGATTGCCCTTTAATCAGCCACGGGTTGGTTTGCTGCTTTCCCAAAGTGGGTGCCTCCTTCCTCCCCAGTTCACCCTCGAGGAGCTAGAGCCCCGTTACTTGTCACAGAGGTGGGGAGCAGGGCTAGAGCCCCTTCTCTGTGCCCATGGCCAAGTACAGCCCACCGGAGACACCCCCAGTGCAGTCTTCTTTCACCCCTTGTGTGTTTTGCTAGGACCTACAAGCAAGTCAGGAGAGTCCCCAGGAAGCTGTGGAGCAGGGACAGGGTGGTGGGTGATTTGTTCCTTGCCGAGGCTGCACTTTTAGAAAGAAACCATGGAGGGCAGAATGAGGACACGGTGCTCGCAGAAAACAAGCGCAGGGACCCGTTACACCATGTCTGAGGGACCCCCCTTCCCTCTGAGGGGCACCGTCCCCCTGCACATGGAGGGATGGACCTGCCTGGGGGCTCAGCCCCAGCTCCCCAAACCAAGACCAGCGCAGGCGCCGGCTCCCCCGAGCTTCCCGGCGTTACAGGTGCTTGGAGCTTTTTCAAGACACGAAGTAATTTCCTGTTTGAAGCAGTTGACAAATCTGCACAGAAACTGGATAACCCTTCCCGTCTCAGGGAGATCCGACTGTTCCAGCTCACAGCTCCTCTACAATATGCTTTTTTCCTCTCCAAATATAAGGAATGGGAGATTGGGTTGAGGACTGCTCTCTGTCCCTCGTCCAGGTGGCTTCAGATTTAGGACAGACACCATGTCCTACAAGGTTTGTGGCTAGCACACACAGTGGCCAAAGGCTGAAGAGGTGCCCCAGCCCAGAGAAGGCTCCCAGCCCTGGCCCCATCCAACAGCTGCTGCCAGCCTTCCCTGCGCCACCCTGCTCCCTCCCAAAAGCCTCCCACAAACAGGGTTATTTAGGGAAAAACCTTGGCAATTAAATCATTGCACAAATACAGCAAAACCACCTAATGCACATTCATGGGACTCTTCAGTTAATAGATGCTTTATAGCCAGAAGCATGGCAACATCTCCTTTGGGGCAGGAGGTGGCACTTGGGGCTCCAGCCCTGTGTACCCACATGCTGAGGTCACACCAGCATGGCCAGGCTCACCCCACCACAGCAGCAGAGCAGGTCCTGGATCCCAGGTTTATTTTGCCAGGTCCTAGGGGCTGCAGCATGTTATCCAAACCACCTAGGACCCAGCCCTTGTGCCCAAGCACAATCTAGCTGCAAGGAGCTGCCAGGACCTGGGGCTCAGCACCCTTGCACCTGGGAGAGAGGAGAGCACAAGGCCCAGGAGAGAGGGAAGATGTAGATCTTACTTTCTGAAGTCCCTCACTAGAGGCCACATTGATCTCCAAAACCAAATGAAGGGAGGGAGATGAATTAGCAGATGTTACTGCATGCAGACGGCTGTTTCACATGGCAGTCAGCTCTGAGTCACATTATCCCTGTCCAAGCCACCCAACTGCACAACCAGGTCAGTACCCAACACCACCACCCCATCAGAACACATCGTCTCTCCCTGTTTCAGTGTACTGAAAGGCTCCCAGCCCTTATCTTTGATGGACATAAACATCCACAGACCTATTAACACACAGAGAAGCCTTTCTTCTACTCATCCCCAAGCTCACCAGAGACCAGCAGTGCAGGTTTCACACCTTTGCTCTCAGCAATATCACTCCCAGCAGGGACCTACAACCCAGCACACAAACCTCTCCCAAAATCACAAGACCAGAGCTAACAGCACCCTGCAGGAGGCAGCATGCTCAGCCCCACCATGGTCCTAAAAAGCAGCAGCCAAGCAGCTCTGTGATGGGAAAGAGGTAGAAATAACTAACTATCAAGCCCACGGCTTCCTCCTTGCTTGAGATATTTGTAGCAAAAACAAGGATCAGGAAGAAAAAAGAGAAAAGCCAAACCCTTACCTTACAGCAGCTTGGATCCCTAGAGACCTTGCAGCCACCTTCCCCAGTAAGCACCATCATACTCCGCACCTGCAGCCACTTTTCATGTGGACCAGCCCCAGCAGCACCACCCTGAAGTCCTCCACCCCCAACATGCCCTCCCTCTGCTGCAGCACCCTGCTCTGGGGGCCCTTTTCATAACTCATAGTGCTGGAAGGCAGCTGCTTTGGGGTAGAACGTGGCAAATGTTGTATTGCAGAGACTCAGTGTACCTGATTTTGGGGGAAAAGCCTGGGAGGGTTAGAGAGAATAAAGAATAGCTTTCTTAATGTGTGGCCTTATGGAATTCAAAGAAGGAAGCTGAAAACTGCGCGAATTTTGCACAGAGCAAAACATAGGCAAGAAAGGTGACTGATGGTATTTGCTGATGGAGGAGGTGCCTACGGTGCGGAAACTACCTCCAGATCAGCTAGAGGCTGTTGTGACATCCCTGCTCAGATTGACACGGCACTGGAAAGTTTTTGGATGGGCTGGCCTGTCACCGCAATGTCCCCTTGCTCTATGACCTTCCTTCCCACAGAGAAATCACAGCCCCGAGTGCCTGACTCAGCTGTAAATCCCCAGCATTGATCAGACACTGAATGAGGCACTTGGTGGTTGCAGAAGGGGAACCAGATCGCAGGAAGGGAAGAGTGTAGCAGCTCCTGGCTGACCCCCAAGCCTCACTGGGGCCTCCAGGCAGACTTGGGGGTGCAGGCACCATCCAGCTGGTTCCAAAAGCACCAGGGACTTTCTTGACGGGAACAAGAGGAACACTAGCATAGTTTAGGGAAAGACATCTTTTGTTAATTAAAACCAAGTACAAAGCCAGCAGGTATGTCCCTACTTTTTCATACAAGGTGAGTTTGGCCCTTGCAGCCCCCCAGGACCTGCAGATGCCCCAGCACAACACTGCCCACTGAGCCCCGTGGGGTTGGAGGATCAGGGCAAGGGGACAAAAGCACCTACGGGCATCCTGGAGTCACCAGCAGCTGCACCCAGTGCAGTAGAGATGCCACCTGCCCTTTTTCCATCTTCATCAGCACTCTTCATCCCTCTCACCTGCTCCCTGTGACCCGTCCGTGTTCATCTCCCTCTTGTTTTCTCTCCTTCCTCTTCCTCAGCTCTGGTTTATGCTTCCCCAAAGCAGCTGTGGAGGCTCACACAGATTAAATTTACCCTTGCAAAAAGCAACAGTGTTGGGACAGTCTAACTGGGACCAGTTAATCAAGGGAAGACATCAAAGGGACAGTTCTGCTGGAGGAAACAGTTCTGCAAGGATCATCCCAGTAAGTGCTGCTGCAGTGATGGGTTTTGGTATCAATGAGGTTTGGGAGGGACAAGGGCTGGGTGGGTGAAGGGCACTGCTGTTTTCCCGTGGCTCTTTAACTGCTGGTTTTCCGACCCCCCCAGTTTCCTCCCCAGGGTGCTAGCCCATGAGACACAGATTTCTCTGATTAGGCAATGGCAGGGCAGCCTCTCCCCTTTCGCTTTCAGCTGCCTCTTCCTCCCCGTCCCTGAGACAGCCCTGGGCACGGCAACAGACAGGCACCGGCCACAGCATGGCCATGGAGCCGAGTGCCCGGGAACCCCTCGTGAGGAAGACGAGCGTCTCATACCGGACATTCCCTGAGGGCACTGGCAAGAGGCTCGACAAGGAATACCTACGGTAAGGACCAGGCTGGGGCTTGGGGGTTGGTTGTGGGGTGGGCTGTGCCCCCCATCCTGAGAGCTGGGCTGGGGGGAGCCAGTGGGAGAGTGGCTTCACGCGGCTGTCATGCCTAAGGTGCTTGAGTTGGGGTCTCATCCTGCCCAGGGAGTGTGGTGCTGGGAGAGCTCCACCCTGGGAGAGCTGTGAGTGTGTGTGGCTTTGGGCATCCAACTCCTACGGGGCATAAGGTCTTGCTGGGGGTTGTGGGGGTCTTGAAAGAAGCCCCCTCCCTGCTCCTCTGGGACAAACCGGTTGCCGGCTGAGTCCATGGTGCCACCCAGCTCCAGCTTCTGCTTTTCGCTGTTTGTTGAACCTGCTGAAAACCGCCCGGCACGGAGGAAAGCGCTGTTGGTGTCTGGGGGGGACAGGTTCTCACCCCCTATCACAGAGCAGGAGAAGCTGCTGCTCCCCTCAGAGAAACCCCACCATCCCAGGGCTCTGCTGGGCCATTCCCGGGGAAAACTCCTTCCGTTGGTGTCACGAGAACCTCGGCAAAGACTGGGGGAAGCTGCAAGATGGAGTTAACATTTCTGTCTGGTGCGATAAGGGCACCCAACACGTCGGTCTCGCTCTCTCCCTCAGGAGCCTCCACAACAAGCGGCTCTACCTGGCTGTGTTTGCCGCCGTCCTGGGGAATTTCAATTTTGGCTTCGCCCTGGTTTACCCCTCGCCCGTCATCCCTGCCCTGGAGGCTCACCCCAGCCCTGCGCTGAGGCTGGACCAGCACACAGCCTCCTGGTTTGGGGTAAGGAGCGGGGTTGTCCCTGCTGGGGGTAGGGGATATGTGGGGTGAGCCTGAGACCCACCGAGGTCTCTCTCTCCATGTCTCCCCACAGTCGGTGTTCACGCTGGGAGCGGCGGCAGGGGGGCTCAGCGCCATGCTCTTCAACGACCACCTGGGCCGCAAGCTGAGCATCATGTTCTCGGCACTGCCCTCCGCCGTGGGGTACGCGCTGATGGCCGGTGCCCAGGACATTGGGATGCTGCTGCTGGGACGTGTTTTGACGGGATACGCCGGCGGCGTGACGTCCGCATCCATCCCGGTAACGTGCCGTGGGGTGGGAGTTTGCCAGGGATTTGCATGGTGGGAGATGCTACAGCTGAGCCCAGGGCATCCTGCTGCTTTTTAGAGGCATCAGCAGAGCTCCAAGGCTGGTTGAGGTTGGGGATGGGGAGGATGCACTGGGTTGATGACCCTGGTGGGGCTAGTCCAAGCTGCCCCCGTGATGCTGGACTTCCTAGCCTGCAGAAGAAGGAAGGCAGGTCCTCCATCCCTGCCTTGCTCTTCCCGGCAGTTATTTCCTCCCACGGTTACTGAATGCCGACCTCATGTTGCACTCAGAGAGGAAGGCAAGAATTGAGTAACCCTGGGCCACGTCCTTCCAGTAATGGGAGTCTGAGCGTGCTGCTGAAGCGCTTCTCCTATGCTGGGGTGAGGGAGGGAAGCGGTGGTACCTGCAAGGTTGTCCTCTCCACCTACCAGGACCAGCTAGTGATGCTGGACCGGTCAGGTTTCCATCCTGAGAGCGCAGTTTGCCGACACTTTAGGGTTCCCTTGTCCTCAGTGGATGACTGCGAGGTGACAGAGGACAGATTTTGGTGGTGACAGCTGTATATTGCAGCTCCATTAAGTGTATGTTGTCCCGGTTCCAGGTTTACATCTCGGAGATCTCCCACCCTGGGGTCAGAGGCATGCTGGGCGCCTGTCCTCAGATCATGGCAGTGCTGGGCTCCCTCATCCTGTATGCCCTGGGCAAGTATCTCAGTGTTCAAAGGGCAGGAAACCCTCAGTGAGGCCTTGGGAAGGAGAGTTTATTTTAAACAACCTTCTCAGCAAGTTGATGGATTCCTTCCCCTCGCAGCCACCTCACAACCACCACCACAAGTGTGCAAAGAGGGTCTGGAGATGATCGCTCAGGCATTACCCACACTTGTGCGTGCACTTAGAGGGATAAATCCATAACCTGCATGGACCTGTGGCCATCACCATGCCTGCAGACCCAGGTCCTGCTGAGGTTTCATCAGGGCCAAAGGATGAAGCATGCCATCAACTGCGTGTGCATCTCCTGCCAGTGCACACCCCTGGTTGCAGCAGGATCTTACTGGATCCTCCAAGATTGGGGAAAGCTTGCTGAAATTTCCCCACGTTGAACAGCTTCAAATTATTATTTTCTGGGAGAAAAACATGGAAAATCTTTCTCTAATTTGGGGGGAAAAAATTGTTCCCCCTTGAATTTATTGAATCTCTGCTGTTGGGGTGCTCCGGCAGGGCTGGTCCTGGAGTGGCGCTGGCTGGCCGTCGCAGGGGAGGTGCCCGTGCTTGCCATGATCATCCTCCTCTGCTTCATGCCCAACTCGCCCCGGTTCCTGCTCTCCCAGGGGAAGGATGACGAGGCCCTGAGGTCCCTGTGCTGGCTGCGGGGCAGGGATACGGACTACGCCCGGGAGTATGAGCAGATCAAGGACAGCGTGAGGAAACAGGTGAGGAGGGGATGGAGGCTCACCTCCAGTGCTGGGGAGATGTTACATGAAAACTGCAAAATCCACCCTTCTTTGGGCAACTCCTGAGCCATCTTCTGGGTGCTGTGGTGGTGCCCAGAGGTGGTAACACCTCAGCTTTCTGGCTTTGTTCCCTTCAGAGCCAGCGGGTTTCCTGTGCCGAGATCAAGGACCCCTTCATTTACAAGCCCATCCTGATTGCGGTGGGGATGAGGTTCCTGCAGCAGCTCTCCGGTGTCACCTGTGTCCTCGTGTACCTGCAGTCAATATTCAAGAAAACAGCCGTTATCCTGGTAAGCTGTGGGGTTCAGCCTGTGCACAGACTGCTCTGTCTTCAGCGAAGCTGCTCCCCTGCAGCTCTAAGACTCAAATTTGGAAGCCTTTTTGAAAGCACCTGGTTGGCAGCAACTGCCAAACACCTGTCCTGCAAAAGGCTCCATGGGGAGGACTGGGCCCACTGTCTCCCCTCTCTCCTCTTCTGAGCTTCAGGCTGTTCTTCTCCTGTCTTGTGCTATAGGAGCAAAGTCATCAGCCAGAGTCAAGGCAACACATGTAGGAACTTGCCCTTACCCTTGCTCTCCCATCTCAGCTTCTCTTTTGCTTTTGCTATTGCAGAAACCAGAGTATGATGCAGCTCTCGTTGGCTTGGTCCGTCTGTTCTCGGTGGCAATCGCTGCTGTGTCGATGGATAAAGCTGGGAGGAAGATTCTTCTTTTTGTTTCAGGTATGTCCCTCTCCCACTCACTGCTGTGCAAGGGAAGCTCTTATTTAAGGTATCCATAAGCTTTGCAAAAGTGCAGGAGTGGAAACTTCAGCCATACGGGACTTGGGTGGGGAATAGGGGAGGTCTCAGAGGTCCCTTTCCTTTGGTGGTGGCTCAGCTCCTGAGCAGAGGTGTTCCTGGGAGCTCAGTCCTTGGCTGGAGGGGGATCACTCACTCATCATTCCCACTATGCTGTTGCATCTCTCCACAGCTGGTGTCATGTTGGTCTCCAACCTGACCATGGGGCTCTATATTCACTTTGTGCCAGCTTCTCAAAATGGCACCGTTGCCAACAAGACACTGGTGAGCTCTGCCACCCTTCCTACTGAGCCGACCAACTACATCACCCTCATCCCCCTCCTGGCAACCATGTTCTTCATAATGGGTAGGTGCAGAGAGTAAGAGTCCAGGACCCGCAGCACAAGGCTGGGTGCCAGTCTGGGGGGACGTTTCTCATGCGAGGCAGGGTGATATGGAGCAACGAGATTTGGGCTTAGAGTTGGAAGGAAGGCAGATGTCCCTGGAAGACCAGGCATCTGAAGTCACTTTGAGGACTGACAGAGCATGAACAGGGGGGAATGGTGATTGATGGGAGAACGGGGCAAGATTGCACAGGGCTCTTCTGCACTCCCCAGCAGGCACTGAAGTCTCAACACCTTACCCCTCCTTCCCTGCAGGTTATGCCATGGGCTGGGGCCCCATCACTTGGTTGCTGATGTCAGAGATCCTCCCTCTGAAAGCCCGTGGGGTGGCCTCAGGCCTCTGCGTTGTCGTGAGCTGGCTGACAGCCTTCACCCTGACCCAGTTCTTCCTCCGGGTTGTGGTGGGTATTGCCCCAGGAGGATGTCCAGCAGCCCCTCCTCAGGCCGTTTCTATACCAACTCACATCAGTTTTCTGCCCTGTTTCCCAGGAAGCCTTTGGCCTCGAGGTGCCCTTCCTATTCTTTGCTGTTATCTGTGCTGGGAACATCTTATTCACAGGCTGCTGTGTTCCAGAAACTAAAGGCAGGTCTTTGGAACAGATTGAGGCCTTCTTCAGGACTGGCCGGAGGTCGTTCATGAGGTAGGAGCTGCCATCCACACTGCGCCACCAGTCCACATGCTCAAGGGCAAGAAAGAACACAGTCGTGGTGCTGGAGGTGGAGGCTGGAGCTGTCCCCCAAGGCAATGGGAGAGGAACGGGCAGCAATGACCGCCTTGCTTTGAAAGTAGACATTGCCAACCAGAACTTTACTTTCTCTTCTTGTCATTCAACACTACCTGTTGCTCTCTGGGCAACATCTCAGCCCAAAGTATAGGACCAGATAACCAGCTGCAGGCTGGAGATAAAGATGTCCTGGAAAACAGAACATGTGGATGGCTGTGGACAAAAGACCGTGCATGTCCTTTGCTCAGCAACCATCAAAGCAGCCTGAGAGCCTGAGGGTTTGGCTGGAACAGAGTTAACAGCTGTAGCTGTTTTGGCAAAAGTTCATCATGTAGTTGGAAAAAATAAAAGGATTTTGCCTTCAACTGCAAGATGTTGCCTTTATTAGCAGAGAAGGAAGTGGCAGGCGGGTGGGCCAGGAGAGGCAGACAAGGACTGTGACAAGGGGACCACAGGAGCCTGCAGCTCCCCAGCCGAGCATCATGTACTTGGGGACTTTGAAACAGGCAGAGCCAGATATTTTGTATAAAAAGCTGCCACATTTTATTGCTCTAAAAACACACTAGAAGCCTAATGGACAAGACCAAATACAGTTCACAAAATAAATCCAGGGCAAAACAAAGAACAGGAAGAGACAGACATTCAGCTGTAGTGCAAGTGATTCGCTGTAGGAAAGACACGGTGGGTGCTGACAGTGCTTTGCGTTGGGATGGGTCCTTCCCATCCCAAGGTTTTACTCATCCACAAAGAGGAAGGTGGATGCACCTCCATCACAGCTGTGTGTGGAGCCTCCACCTCCATCACTCTGAGATTTCAACTGCATAGTTAGTAGCAAATTGCTCTTACCCCTTTCCTGTGTGTCCTGCATGATTAAGGATTTCTTTAACCTCTGTTTTTAGACCCTAACCCTAGGTAAAACGCAGCTGTGGGAGGCGATTATGGCTGTGAGGAACAAATGGCCTTGCTGAGTATCACATCCAACCTAGCTCCTCCCAAAAGGGCAGCGCAACAAAGGCTGAGCTGGGACATGATTCGCCCAAGCTCCTGAAATGCACTTGGCATCCCAAGGGCTGGTGGAGATGTTGGTGTCCTCCCATTCCTGGAACATCCAGCCTGCAGTGACAAGGAAGCATAGGGTAACGTAACGTCTTTGAGCCAGATCTCAAGATATGCTACCTACTATTTAGATACCTGGCCACAGGAGATGAGAGAAATCACCCAAGAGAAGATGTGCTGTATCAGAGGATTAATGTAAAGCAGCCTGGGACAGAGGAAGAGAGATGGGCCAAAACCAAAACCACAGAGAAAATTCAGTATTAGGCATAGCTTTTGCAGCTGAGACCCATTTCCAGAAAGATGTTCAGCTCTGGCTGGGATATGACTATTTCTAAGCATGGCCTGATTACAAGAGGTCTCAAGAGCCTCTGGTTTCCACTGACCTTCTGAAGATCAGGATCTCTGGCAGCCCTGTGCTAGAGCATTCTCTTTCTCACATGGCTACGGACCAGGTCTTGATATCTTCACTTCAGTGAAACCCTTCCCTGAAGACACAAAAATTGACAAAGATGAATTTTGCTTCCCAGGGCTCAGCCTAAGGAGGAAATGCCCAAATATGAAATGAGGTTGGACTCTTCAGGTCCTGTGAGAACCTCATTGGAGAAGTACTGTCTGGGTTACCTCCTTTCTTCAACATAGAAAGTCTGAGCATTTTTTCTACAACGTTTAGAGTCTGAGAAATCACAGTGGCTCTTTCCAGAGGTAGAATGGTCTTTTTTATTCACTGCACACAGAGAATGGATCGGTGTTACAAAATGAGCTCCTGCCCAGAGCAGCGAGGTCTGGGTATGCAGCAGAAAGTGAACTTCTGCTCTTCTCTTCACACCCAATAGACAGCCCCAGGGGACAGCAGAGCCAATGTGCCCAAGTGCTGTCAGCTTCACGACAGAGTGGGACAGGGAAGAGTTGCACGCAGCATAAATGCACATGGGTAAGAAACACACAGCTCGTGTAGGTGTGTGACAGTCCATCACTAAGAGCACACCTCCTGCCAGTCCTCAGGTGTCTTCCCAGGCTCACCAACGACTCACTGGAGTCACTGAGTTCTCATATAACAAAACTTCTTTCCCATCATCTCCAGGAGGACTTTCCAAGACCTGGCAAGCAGAACCTCTTGCATAGAGAGCCCATAATAGCCATCCAACCTGGATGCCAGCCGTGGGGACTGGGTTGAGCCTGTAGATTCCCTGGAGCAGGGCTTTTAAATCATTTAACCTTACACAGCTCCAAGCACCCTGTGGGTGCCTCTAAACACAATTAATAACCACCATGCACTGTGAATGGGCCTATTAACTACTGTGATGCTACTACTCTAAAGGTCCTTTCTATCTCCACAAAAACATTGTCTTGCCCACACAGAGGTGAGACCATCCACTAACTATCACTACAACTCTTAAAAGCCATGGGTGCTGTCACCAAGCCACATCTGCAACGATGGCAGCATCTGGCTTGGTTTCAGCTGTCTCACAGACAGACAAAATTCCCAAGGGTTCCCACTCCAGACTCATATCTGTAGGAGCCAGCACTCTCGGAGCATGGATCTGGGACATATGCTCTTGTGGCAGGCACCGAGCAGTCCCAGCATCTTTAAGTGCTGTAGCCCAAAGGCTCCAGCTCAGCTCTTACAAAAGAGGTCTGTTTTCAGCAAAAGCCTTCAGCTCAGAACTGAGCTTTGCAACCTGCTAAGGATGGCAGAGCTGGTGCAGATGGTTCGCTTGCCTTGGCCCAAGCATCAGAGCCAACTGCCACAAAACACAGCGTGATGGTACTGCTGGCATCCAAGGGACCTCTGCTTCTGCTGCTGAGGGAGCAGAGTGGATCCACCCATGCTGGCAGGTCCTCTAGGAGTCCTAGAACAGCATCTGCCTGCACTAGCCCCAGGGACTGTCCCGATGTCATAAACTAGCAGCCACCAGGTGAAGCCAGAGAAGGTCCTACCTGTTCTGTGGCTCATCACCATGGGCATAGCTCAGCCTGCAGGTGTTATTCCATCACCTCTGTTTTGCCTTCTGCCTCCTGTCACTAAAGCTCCTGTGGAACTACTCACAGAGCAAAGCTGTCACTACCAAAGACATGCTCGAAGCTATGTGCATCAGTCTGCAACATTCCTCTACTACACACTACTTAACTCCCCAAAACCCCCCTGAAATCAAAGCAGATGTCCTGTGTGCTAGGCAGGACTCTGCACTTGAACCACCCAACGAAGGTGCTGCACAGGGACACTGCTGGCAAGGAGAAGAGGGGCTTTTACCACTGGAGACTCCCATGGGGTGTTCCTCCTGCAGCACCCCATCTCTACAGGCAGCGTGACCCACGCAGAAGCCTGTGGTCCCCACACACATGCACATGGAAGGGCAAAACCCTATGTATTGAGGGGATCAGCTTGGAGCTGGGGGCTCTGAAACGGCACAACCTTTACTGAAACCACCTGCATCTGAGCTGGTGGTGCCTGTTCTGCATCCCAGAGAGGCTGGTGTCAGAGCAGTCATGGTCCAGAGGCCCAGGGAAAAGGGGCTTAACACAAAGTGACCACCCATTATCCAGCTGTGCGCAAATGAACCCAAGCTACCTTCCTGACCAGTGTAAATCCTCACACCTCCCTGAACTCCAAGGAAGAAACAGCAGCAAACACAAGCTGGCAGCTAAGCCTCCCAGTCTCACCTTCCCAGCTCTGCTGGTGTCATTCTGCCTGATGTGAATATGCACTGTACCAACAGAAAGGATTATATCGGTGTTTTCCAACACTGCAGTGCTCAGGAGCCAGAGAGTGGCTGGGGGACAGACCCTTCTGACAGCCTCCAGCAGAGTTTCTCAGACCACAGCACAACCCCTCTGGTTCCCTGTGATTCAACTGGGACCAGAAAGCGTTGGTGGCAGGAGGAGCTCAGCCCCCAGGGCAGCTCCCTCAGTCACTGCCCCAAAGAGCTGCTGCCTGCCTTGGCTGCTGAGCTGAGAACAAACCTCCAGCCCAGTGGTTACAGTCCAGTTTTCCCTCTTTCTCTCTTCCAGAAGAGGGGAAAATCAAGCTTTGTCAACACACTTTGTTGACACAACTTTCCAGGGTCTGAGAAATGCTCCAGAGCCTGAAATAGGGTGTTACAGTATCCCAGTTAGAGCATCCCAGTTTCACTATCCCACTTACAGCAGCCTGGGCTCTCCCCAGGTTCACAGACCCCCCGCAATGGAATGAGGCAGCCCTTTGAAGGACAGGAGACTGAGCACTCCTTCCTCCTACGTCCAGAGAAAACGAGTCCCTTGAAAATACTTAAATAGCTACAAATAAATTATTCCCCTTTTTCCTAATCAAAATAAAAAACGATATTGTAAAATCAAATAAATTAAACCCAGAAGAAACCATAAGAAGAAGGAGATCTGGACTTAGGTAAGCAGTTTTGTTCTGCATGATACAAAGCAAACAGAAATTATAACGTAAGAACCACTGATGGAGCCTGGAATAAAGAAGCCAGACACCCCAGCTACCCACGCTGAGAGGGTGCAGACTTCTCTGGCTTTGCAAAGGAAGGCCAGGCCACCTTCCCATACAAAACCAGCCCAGGACTGATGCAAAAAGAACAGGAGCCAAAAGGGAAAGGCTGTACCAGACAGAAGCGAAGAGCAGGTCCCTTGTGCAGAGGGATAGATCACGGGATCAGATGCAGGGAGACACCAGAGCAGCAGCCTGGGCTCACCAGAGAAGGATGCTCTTGCACATCAGTAACCTTCACACCAGCAAAACATCCCGCTCGGCCCAGCTGAGGGAAAGCAAACCTTATTTCCCTTCTTCCCCAGTAAAAGAGTGAAGCTTAAGAAAAGTACCCTTATTAAGACAAAGTAATTAATTCTTATCATTCAAGTAAGTCGCAGTGTAAAGTAAATTGACTGTATCCAGAGGAAAGGGGAAAATGTGCTTTGTAGGTACCAGGATCTGCCCCAGCACCTCTGGCAGCTCCTCTGCAGAGACGATTATTTTCTTCATATGTTTTCTGTTTTTTTCCTGAAAGTCCTTTCCCTGCAGCGATGCCTCTGATGCCTGGCCTGACTGGACCCATATTAGAACATACTCAATGGAAGAAGACCAAGCTTGGGCATCACAGTGTAGTGTCAAACCCTGGATTAGTGTATTACACCTGGGAAGGGCCACACCAGAGACTGTTACTAAAAATGTGTAACATGCAATGGCAGGTTATCCCCAGGCACAAGGCCAGTGGCTCCCTGATTCCCACAAGGCCAACGCAAGGATGGAGCTGGGATGTCAGCTCTGTCCCTCCTCACCCTGTCCGGGGAGCAGTTTTCAAATAAGCACTGCATCCTTGGCTCATCACTCCAGAGAATGGCTATCTACTCAGGCTGATAAAGCAGCACTCAAAGAGCCAGCACCTCTGCAGCAGAAAAAAAACTAAAAAAAAATAAATTAAAAAATAGGGGGACTGTAAGATATTTGGTTGAGAAGGAAAGAGGCCAACACACCGAGGTCTGGCTGCTGGTGGGAGAAGAGGGCACAGTCTGCCCCAGCCCCTGAGATTTCCAGTTGCTGCAATGTCCAGGGAAAATGTGCCGTAACGGAAAGGGGAGCGGGCAGAGGGAAGGGCAGAGTGGCTTTCTAAATCTTCACCATCTCAGTGCCCAGAAGAAGTTACCCCGAGCTTGCGTGTTTCAGAGAGCCTGCCCCTCCAGGGACCCCGTGAGCTTCTCTTCATCCATTTGCTTCTGCTGCTGGTGGATCCGGGCATAGGAAATGGCATCTCCCCTGCAGAGAGAAGGGACAGCATGGGGACATGAGCTCTGGGTGCCCATCATGTGCCTGACACAGAGGTGTTCCAACCAGGGCCCAGGACTCTCCATGTCAATGGATGCCAGGAGTGAAATGAGACTTGCTGGCCCTCTCCAGCCCCACCAAAGCTGTTCTCCACCCCCACAGCTGGGTCCATTCATCTGATGGCTGCAGAAAGAGGGCAAGGACCCCCAGGGCAACCTAGATTGAGCTCCCAAGGAAAAGCTCAGAGCTTCACAGATCCTAGGACCTTCCCTCCCAGGGCTTTGAGATGATAGCAGGGAGATGTTCTCCTACAGCATTTACACCTGAAAGCACAGTTAGTACAAGAGAAAAGCGTAGCCTCAGGGAGGAATATGAGGGCTAGGGCTGGAGATCCACCTTCCCCTTCCCTCCACAAGCAGACAGATCTCTCTTACTTTTTCCCAAGCGCTGCCATGCCATAAAGCACCCCGGTGGCAAACGCAATGGCATTCCCAAAGAGCGTGGTGAGCGTCAGGCTGAGCACGACGGGGAACACAGCCATCCTGGAAAACAGAGGCAGCCCTCAAAGCCAGGCCCTGCTCCCCACGGGATGTGGGGATGCTCGTCCATCACAGCACACCCACGGGCATCCTGACGTTGTTCCCAGGATGGTTTCACTGCCACAACATCCCCCAGGAGCATCCTCACCCACAGTAGAAAGCAGCTTTCTGCCAGGGCCGCAGCTTGTCCGCCCTCGCAGAGACGGCATTCGCAAACTCGATGAACTGGCAGCAGAAGGGGGCTTCACACAGGAACAGGACAAAGGCGTTGAGCCTCCAGATAGAGAAAACCAGAGTTAATCCTGCCCACAATGACCCCAGTCCCCCAGAGACCAGCCACCCCCAAGGCCAAACATGAGCAGAAGGGAACTGTGGGGCTGGACCCCACTGTGCTGCCTCCTTGCTTCTTGCTGAGTCCCAAACCCTGGTGCCCCGGAGTTAATCTGGGTATTTATTACAACCTGGTCTAGTGGGAAGTGTCCCTGCCCATAGCAGAAGGGTTGGAACTGCATGATCTTTAAGATCTCTTCCAACTCTAACTATTACATTATAAAAAGGGGTAAAGACAGAATATAAATAAAATAAACCCAGCATCTCAACGCATCTGATGGAGCAAGATCTGCAAATTCACAGAGTCTGCTGGACGTTTCACTCACATCCACTGCCCAAGAGGGGCAGCTCTGCCCCTTGCCAGCAGTATCTAATTAACCAAACCTCCCTTCTGGAAATAAAAAACAAAAGAAATTCTGACTCACATCATCCACACGCCGGCCGCGATATTCAAGGGGTTGATGGTGACACAGTTCCAGAGACCAGCAAAGGCACAGGCTGAAAAGCAAAGAGGCTTTCAGTGACCATGAAGACCAGCTCCGTGTCCCTACAGAAGGCTGGCTGCTCCTCCAGCTCTGCCGTTTAAATTTCCTATATTTGGGGCTGTTTTGCAGAGCAGAAGCTGCCCAGAAGAGCCTTTGTCTTAACCAACATCTCTAGGCACCGTAGAGTAGCCTCTCCAGACCAGCAGAGGATGGTAGGTGGAAAGGGCTGATGGTCAGAAGAAGAGCCTGGGGTGCAAGGGAGAAGGCTCCTTCCCAGCTCCTCCAGCCAGCTTTTTCTCTGAACACTTGGTGTCCCAGTGTGACACTTGCCCAGCTATTTCACAACAGACCATTTGCATTTATGGGGAGTCATGTAGGTGGCTCTCTGGCTTTTATTTGCCAAGGAATTACTGCTTTGTCCCAGGATGAACAGAGAGGCAGGTATCCGTTCCTCAGCAGCACAGGTAACTTTCAGCAATGACTCACAGCACCAAAGCACACAGGCAAGCAATAAATAAAGCAGAAGTGAACCCAGCCTCTGCCACACACTGCTGGTTCTGTGCTAGAGATGGGCAGAAAAAAGCCAAGCTTGGGTATCTGCTAATACAACTGGAAGTGAATAAAGCAGAGCCCAAAATAGCCCCAGCTCTCCTGACTCTGTAACGGAAGGAGAAGGACCAGGCAGCAGCATCCGAGCTGAGGTGGTGTGTACCTCTCTCCTGCCTCATTAAACTTGCAGAGCAAGCTGATATGCCCTTGATACAGCTCTTTTCCTCTGTCGATACCAACCGGCTGCTGTTGCTCACCGGGAACCTGAGCCCAGCAGCGAGAGCAGTGAGACCCGGGCTGAGGCCACAGAAAACAACACCGCCCTGCAAAACTCCAGTGAAAATCCTATAACCCTTAAAGGCTGCCTTGGGAATGTTTAACAGCATAACAAAGAGCAGCAGAGGCCACCTCTGGAGAAGGAGACCAGCCTGGGTTTGGGTACTTGAGATACCTGCTTGTGTTTTGCTAAGGGGATCCCTGGGCAGCACTGCTGTGAGCAGTCCTGACCTTCAAAAGCCTGGCACACGCTTACAAGGTTTCTTTAAAGCAGTCACTGCTGAATCCTCAAAGTTCCCTTCAAAATAGTTATCCTTATTTATCAGACTGGGAAACAGAGCTGCAGCCTACGACAAGACCAACCCAAGGTCATCCCACAAGCAAGTGACCCCCTGGAAACAGCCAAACAAGGTGGTTTTTAAAGGCTTCCCAGGACTATTCCACAAGACCCAAAAGCTTTCAGAGAACCCTGCAGGAACAAGATCAATGAATAGAGGAGAAATGCCAGAGGATGTGTTACCAGCTGTGCTCCAAGGGCACTTCTCATCCTCCCATCGCAAAGGGACCAGGATTAATGTCTCCAAGCTGCAGGGGAAACTGAGGCACTGGGGTAGGGTGATAATCTGCTCACAGTAACACATACAAACAGCTGGAGAGCTGGAAAATCAATGGCAAGCAGGGCTGCCGGGAGCAGCGGGCAGAACACGGAGGTTTCCAGCTCTTCTCTGTGGCCAGCAAACCCTTGGATGCTGATGGGAGAGGAGCTCAGGGGAAGCACCGCAGGCTTCTGACACTTCCTCTCACCCAGGAAAGCACACTTCTGAAAATCACGGTAAGTGAATTTCAGGCACTTCATAATTAGCAGAACAGCCAAAGTCAGCTGCATCTCGACTGCTCCCAAAATGCAGCCAGAGCTGGGGCAGAGCCCTGGCTTGTTTATCAATCAGCCCCAGGAGTGGAGCAGCCCAGGAGCTTCGCAGGGCTACAAACCAACCTCAGCCACACAACAAACCCAGGGAGGCAGAATCCTGTGGTTCAATGAATATTACTTTTTCTCAAGAAGGTTTTTGGCCCTAATCTTTTTTTTTTTTAATCTAGCCAACCAGGGGCCATTTTGTCACGGTTCTGGCTTGGTTTTGTCCTCAAAACACCCCAAAACAACCCTCAAGCACCGAATCTCAGCTAAGTTACCACCCTGATTGATTGCCAATAAACTAGTGAGCGAGCAAGCCAGAGCTGAGCAAGCCCATACGTCAGCACGAGCAGCAGTCAGCAGGAAAGGAGTCAAAGGTTTATAATCACAGGAACACTGCACTCAGTGGCAGCTGCCAACAGCCACAGAGATAACGATTCGGTGACCTTCGGTCTCCTCTGCAGAGCAGCACATCCCACCACAGCCTGGTACATCCTGGTCCCACCAGGATGGGACCATCTCCTGCCTCAATAGCCAAAAGAGGATGGAGCTGCCAAGCCAGACTTATTTTTGAAAAACACAAAAAAAACCCCAAACAAACAAACAAACAAACAAACAAAAAAATGGCCTTGCAATAAGTTTACAATGCAGATAATGCTCAATGGCACGTAAGCTATGGAAGACAGACAGTTCTGCCATTTGTTCTAACTGCTGTCTCATCTCAAGTCCCCGAGAAAGCACAAATAACTGGGAGCTAAAATGGGGAGGGGGGAAGAAAACCACCCCCCACAAAGGCTCTATTCATTTCAAGCAGCTGGTCACTGTCCTCAACACAAGCCTATTTTTGCTCCCAAAGCATTTTACAAAAGCCACAGACTCTCCTCATCCGATTACAAAGAGGAACACAAGGGAGAGAAGGGACTCAGCCAAGGTCACCAAACCAGCCCGTGCGAGAGAAACAGAACCCGAACCTTCTTTGTCTTCTTTCTGCTCCAGCCGCTGGACCTTTCTGGCTTAACCAGGTTGTGGGCTGGATCTGGTAGGTGTTGTCTGCCAGTCTCACCTCCACTACCAAAGTGTCACTTCCTTTTTACAGGGAAGTGTAAATTATTCCTTCTGTAAGAAATAATCCAGCCCTGTAGCAGGACCACAGTCCCGTTGCTCAAAGTCCTGATAAATTTTTTCTCTTCTTTCACAGCAAGCTCTGAAAATAGCAGCCTCACTGTGCTATCAAGCATCCTGGTTGCAAACTCTCAACCTTCAGCAAGGTGATGCTGAAGAAGGCATTGGAGGGTGGCCTCTTTCCACAGTCCCCCATTTCTCTCCTCATAAGAGAAGTTTGTGTCTCACACTGCCTGAAGAGCTCACTTCCTGATGGAAGACCATCAGGGCTACAGAACTGACTCCCCAAATCACCAGCAATCCTGTTAAGAGCCTGGCTCTTCTTCCAGAAGCTTCTTCTCCCAGACTCATCAAACACATAAAACTCATTTAACTTTCCTTTAAAAACAAGTCATGATTTCTCCAAACTGTGAACAAAAGGTCAGGAAAATAATCCAAGTATAATTCAGCTGCTTTGAAACACAAAGACGGAGAAAAAATGCCTTCAAAGACTTGCACTTTTAAACCACTCATGAGCTGCTCCAGTATGAGGTGGGCAATGCCTCCAGTGTGACCCAACATCCATCCTCTCCAGCTCTTCACCCTCCATCCGTATCTCCCTCAGCTCTGCGTGGCCCAAAGCCACATAAAAGGCACCAAGGCGCTGGCTACAGCCTCATCCCATGGGAAAGACACTGCTACACAAGCCCCAAACCGGGGCCTGTGCTGAAGACACGTCCCAGCTGGTCTCTTGGCCGTCTGCTGGGACCAGAAGCACAGAGGCCTCCATGTGGCAAAGACAGTATGTTTTGCCCTGTAAGAGCAGTCCTACCAAATCTTTTCCTACCTCCAGAATTTCAGCCCCTAAGACATAAAGCAAGAGCAGCACGGGTTTCACCAGCCCAGCCAAAAAGGGCTGTTACAAGCCCAAAGATACCACGGTCTACAAGGATGGCTACAAAAACACTGTGGGGTTGTGCAGTCAATCCCAAGGCAAGAGGCAGGCATGGAAAAGGGGCAGGGAGAGAGAGAATCAGACAAAATCCTACAGCCAAGGGAATAAATCAGGGCTGACTGCACTGGCTGAGAAACACTCTTGTTTTACTAGAAGTCGTGGACCTGAAGCAGGAGAAATTCTCCATCCTCTGCTTTGCAGGAGATCAGACTAAGCGGTCATAACAGTCCCTCCTGCTTTTAAGAGCTATTAATCTCTCCACAGAATGTAGCAAAACAGCACTACAGGACAGGCTGATTTCTGGCAAAGTTGCAAAGGCTCTTTCCCTGGGAAAATTTTTTTCAGCAGCAGGTAATTCAGAGCTCAGCCAACTCGCTTCGCTGCTCGCCGGCTCCCTTCTTCTGTCTCTCCGAGACTAAACCCCTTAAAAACACACAACACAAACCAAGTCTGTTATTCACCTTTAAAAAAAAAAAAAAGAAAAAAAAAAAGAAAACCACCAAAAACCCAAAAGCACGCCAGGCCCTCTGTGATCAACAACAGGAGTAACGGGAAACATGCTCCAACGCGCCGGATGGGGAAAGAAAATAAGTTGCAGGAACATGGGAACACCTGAGAGTCAAAGAGGATGAACCAAACCCTGTGGCCCCTCTCCAAGCCCCAATCCTGACCCCGCTGAGCACCCCGAGCTCAGTGCTCAGAGTAACAGCATCCTCTGGGTTGTGTGCCCACAGTTCTCCCGTTGGAACTCGACCGCTGCTCCCACTGCTTCCAGCCATATCCCAGAAGAAACTCAAGGATTTGTGGATCCCCCGCCCTGTGATGTCCCTTCTCCCAGGTGCCAAAGCACAGCAAAGCACATCCCTCGTGTGCCAACAGAAACCATCCCACTTCAGGCACATCCACGACTCTCCCTTCTGCCCGAAATGCAGTAAATGAATGTCTAGAGCAGACACAACCCCTGTAGCCCCCAAGGCTGGTTTTATGGCACCCCCTCCCCCCAGCAGACACGACCCTAACACGGGGCGGGCAGGACCCTTGACCCACACCCCCACATGCACCAGGGGCACCAAGGGGGGAGCCTTTGGCTGGGAAGGAAGGGGATACTTACACAGGCCCCCGATGACCCCGGCAATCCTGCAGAGCCACCTGTACCACCAGGTCATGCCATCATCGGCGGAGGAAGCCGCTGGCTCGGGGGCTCCTGCTTGGAACTGCTCATCCTGAGAGCTCATGGCACCCCCTCTCTCCGAGGATCAGGGGGGCAGCACCCTGCTCCCCTCCTGGGCCCCAGCAGCGCAGGATGCCCCCCCCACACACACCCCCTCGGTGACACTCCCCCCCCTCCAGCCAACCCAGGGGACAGCCCCTAAACCCAGCCCTGCCGCTGCTGCTGAGCTTCTCCCCGTACCCCCATGCAGGGCCTGGCCCCCCGGCAGCCCCCCCAGGGCTGACAATGGAGGGTCTCTGCCTGCAGCAGCGATGCCAGCAGCCCTGGGAGCTGCCTCCACGTCTGCCTGCGTATTGCATTGTGGGTCCCCTCCTCCAGCAGGCAGGGCTTTGATGTCACTCTCATTAAAAAAAAAAAGCTGGTGGGCAGAGCCCGTCCTGTACATATTCATAAGCACCAGCACAGGCATCAACTCCGAGCCACACGGTCTGGGGGACACCAGAGGTCGGGGTGCCGCCGTTATCCGGGCAACCTGCACATGCTCCAAAGGCAGGGAAACGTGATTTTTGGCATTAATGGGCATTTCACGGCATGGCAAAATCCTGCCCTTGCGATAAGAGGGACACACGCCCCCTTAAATATGAACACGATCAGGTTTTCTCCCTAGAAAATGGAAATAGAAGTAGAACTTTGCAAGCTAGAGATTACCCAGTTGGCAACCTGTTGATATCCAAACACACGGTCCAGGGAAACAGCCTTAATTTTCTTAAATTATAAAGACAAGAGCTGCAGGGTTTTTTTGCAATTTAACATGGAGTCAGTAACCAGAGCCCATCTCTGCAGAGCAGGGACTCCACACAGTTGATCTGGAACAATAAATAGCAGTGAGACTTGGGATCCAGAGCAGGGTGGGAAGACAGATCCCATCTGCTACACGGTTACAAAAAAAGGATTAAGAAAAGGATGTCTTTTTATTAACATCTCCTGTTCGACAGGAAATGAAGGCCCAGCCCCTGCATCACCCACGCACTGTGCTGGGAGAGCTGATACATCCAGCTCCTCAAGGATCTTGCTTCAAGAATCTACTTTCTAGCTCTTCCAGGAACGGAACGTAAATCTGGAGGCTGGCAAGCAAAAAACTCCCAGCTTAACCAGCAAAAAAAAAAACGAAACCCCAACTATTAAGAAGACAGAAGACAGTAAGATTTTGCAGTTGTAGAAAGATGTCAGAGAATTCAAGTGAAGGAAAGCAGAAGCAGGGTTAAAACTGCCCAGGCAGAACCATTTAGTGCATCCAGCAGGAAGAGCAAGGGCAGATGTGTCCAGCCTGGCTCCAGGTGTGGAAAAGATCCCTCCAGCAGTATATTGTGATTTTGAGGAGGATGACAGACTTGGACCAAAGCATGGTCCGATGTTCAAGAAATTAAACGTTCGAGACGTTCAATAAAAACAACCTAAAAACATATTGAAATCCCACTGGAGGGAATATTTTATCAGGAAGTCTAGTGACAGGACAAGGGGTAATGGTTTTAAATTGGAAGAGGGGAGATTTAGATCAGATATTAGGAAGAAGTTCTTTCCTGTGAGGGTGGTGAGGCACTGGAACAGGTTGCCCAGGGAAGTTGTTGATGCCCCATCCCTGGAAGTGTTCAAGGCCAGGCTGGATGGGGCTTTGAGCAACCTGCTCTAGGGAGAGGTGTCCCTGCCCATGGCAGGGGGGTTGGAACTGGATGATCTTTAAGGTCCCTTCCAACTCTGACCATTCTATGATTCTATGAATATTTGTCACTGCTCTAAAACACCTCTTCCTGCTACAAGCTGTACGATGCAGTCCCAGCAATCTCTCAGTGCACAGTTCCTGCGAGATGAAGACGAAGAGCACAACTGCTGTTCTTATCTGAGTAAAGACAACTTGGCACCAAACCCATCATTAAGAGACTGAATTCTTTTATTTTCCCATAGAAAAGAAGCGCTGGTGTCACCGACACTCACACCATAGTGGAACCACAAGAAGGGGTGGCTGAGGAGGGACCTCTGGATGTCATTTAGTCCTCCCACACGAAACCAGCTGTCACCAGAGGTATACAGGGGTTTGTAACGGGACACTGAGCCACTCAGAAATCAAATGACTACCCTAAAAGGTCACAGTGTGTTACAGAAGGAGGACTCTGAGACCTCAGTGTCCAGGTCACCAACTGCAGACACGTAAACTGCATTAATACCAACCAGACAGAAAATCTGTATGAGGACTATATGCTAAATATTCAGTAGTTATATATCTTCTGCATAACCTTTACAGATATTAACTAAGATCCCAAAGGAATCAGTAGATATTATATTGTTCTTACTCAATAGATGGCAAAGCAGTTGCAAAAAGACTAAATAACTTGTGTGACCTCAACCAATGAAGAGGCAGCAGTGACTTGGCCTGGACCACGGCCTTTCTCAGTGCAGTGGTCCTGGCCCCTTTTATTTGGGCTCAACAGCATGATATTCAGCCCAGAAACTGGCTCGGTGATCCTTAACGTTTTCATGAAATTCAATTTCAGCTTGGCTTCCTGTTGATTGCCAGAAGAATTGTTGTTTCCCATGGAACACCATCGTCTTCATCGTGCTTACATCACGGACCTGCAGAAAGACCGACCAGACCATTATATCGTAGCAGCCCAGATATATAAGTACCCACAAAATACCAGGGGCATCCAAATTGATCACTGGGGGGGTGGAAAGCTGCCCCCTGCAAAGATTAGAAGAAATACAGTAGACATCAATAGCGTTTATTCACATCTACGTTTACAAAACAGAGATCAGAGTCTGATCCTCTCGGATTTGTGACTGAACGCAGCATCTGGGTGGAAGAGTCTAACAAGGAGATGAGTTTGTACCCATCCAAATTATCCCCTTTAGGTTTCTGACTCACCAGGATGTAATTAAAATGTGTTTGGTTGCTCTCCTTGCCCAGGTCAATATAGAGGGCACGGATAGCTATGCGTTGCCGAGGAGCCACGTTGATGAAGGTCCGACACACTGCTCCTTGCCTTAGATCAGGCAATTGCACAGGATGCTCTATTTCACCTTGGGGACCAAACAGCTGCTTGTCACAGTCTGAGAGGAGGAAAGGGAGCAGAAAAGACAATGATTTAGAGAAGGGGCCAGCATCTCCAAGAAAGAAATCATTTAAATTAAACACAGGCAGAAAAGTTTCTCTAAGGATTTTCATCTGGGAACCTCCAAGCTTCAGCTAACACCTGCAGAGGGCTTGCCTTTAACATGGAGAGGTAGAAAACAAATAATATTCGTTCCAACACGCCTCAAGAAGGGGTTTATGAGCTGCTAAAGAGGAAGCAAAGTTTCCATAGATTTCCATAAGCAGCCACGACCTGTGGCATTCTGTGGGCATTGTCATGTGTGCCTTAATCTACAGCAACAGCAAGGTTTTCAGTAGAGTAATTACCTTGGTAATATTTTTTAGTTGCAGTTCTGCTGCTGTACTGAAGAAGGACCCCATTTCCTGGCAGCAAAACACGCTGTTTCACAATCAGTGTATTCGTTCTGGAATTTATCAGTGACAAAGGGAGCTTCCTGCAGCCCGTCCGCCACATCATTCGCCCAGAAAACAGCACTACCTCACCTGGAATGGAAGAGCACAGGGATTAGGAACGTTTCTACTGCAAGTAAAAGGCTGGAACCTGTCTTACATAGGTCTGGAATCCAGTAATTTCTGCATCTTGTCCCAGGCACAAATACAGGTTGGGCAGAGAATGGCTGGAGAGCAGCCCTGAGGAGAAGGACTTGGGAGTGCTCATGGATGAGAAGCTCAACATGAGCCGGCAGTGCGCGCTGGCAGCCCAGAAAGCCAACCGTATCCTGGGTTGCATCAGAAGAAGCGTGAGCAGCAGGGCCAGGGAGGTGATTCTCCCCCTCTGCTCTGCGCTCCTGAGACCCCACCTGGAGTTCTGTGTCCAGTTCTGGAGTCCTCAACATAGAAAGGACATNGTCCCTTCCAACTCTAACCATTCTATGATTCTATCTTAACAAAATCCATCACAAAAACAGTCCAGTTAGATTAGTTAACCGTTCTGATTCCAGCAAGAGGGTATATTAGAAAGAGTTTATAACAGGCCAAAGCAATAAGCTTCGTTAAAACCCACAAATGCTTTTCATCCAACAAAACAGGTAAGGCACCGTTATGTAGGGGGAGGAAAGGCATCATCTTCATTGAGTCCTGCCTGGCAGAGACTGGGTGGGACAGACAGACTTGGTTTCAGAGATTGCACAGGCTCTGAGGCAGCAAGAACCATTCAGGGCACCAAAAGCCACGGGGGCAAATGAGGTGGAGATTTCCCCAAAGGACCAGGCTGGTCCCCAGCACACCCTGGGGGTACCTGCACTGCAGTTGAGGGAGCTCTCCAGGACACTGACAGTGATCTCCTCCCCAAGGGGACGTCCGATGGCCACAGTGCAGTCACTGCTCTCTACACCAGTCATGTTGATGACCCCGGTGGCATTAAGAAAGAGCTTTCCACAAACACCTGTACAGCAAAAGGCAGATGATAAACAAATCCAGAAGGAAGCAGAGCTGCTGAAACACAGTTCCCATCCCCCCAAGGCGCAATGAACAGAGAAGTGCCAACAGTGCGCCCATCTTCCAGGTAAAGCACAGGAAAAGTCAGCTTCTGTCCCAGGGAGTCCCAAGTCAGAAGAGCTTGGGGATGCCCAGGGAAAGGAGTCATTGCTCCTAGGTTAGATATCATGGACAGTTCATGGCATGCTGGAAGGCACAGCGAGTTGTCCCTCCTAACCAGGAGTATTCCCTCCCATGCTCCCATCCCTGTGTGGTCACCACAATCCAGCTGCAGACAGTAAGCACCCATCTCTACCTTTTGGTAGTGTCCTCCTCACCTTCACTGCTCTCCTTTGCCTGTTCCTGAGTCAGAGCTGGCTCAGCAGATGGAGGAGGATCCAGGTCCTTGTATCTCACCTCTTTAGTGGTTGCAGCAGTCATCAGAGGCACAGCTGGTGTCACCATCTGCAGTTCTGCTCCTCGGGCCCCGGGTCCCACCATCTGCTCAGGACAGGGCCCTGCCGAGCAGCCACGTACCACAATGGCCTTGGGGAAGTGCCTGCAGAAGATGGGGTTCACGTGCTTACGAGTTAGGGGGTTGAGGCAGAAATCCTGCCGTGTCTGAATGCCATTCCCACAGGAAGTTGAACACTGCAGAGGAAGAAACCCAGAGGCCTTTATACACCTATTTCAATTGGTATTTAGAAATAAATACACTTACTGGATCTGGGGGGCTGATCTTTTGCTGGCAGATGCTGTTCTATCACCTGCCCTTTCATTGCTCTAGCTTCATCAGCTATAAGATGGCCTTCCTCCCAGGGGATCTCCCAAACTGTATCTTTGAATTGCAGAACCACTTCCCCAAAATTCCAAGAATTTTGGAATTCCAGAAGAAAACATGTCAAAAGACCATTTTTAAACTGCAGCCAAAACCTGAGAAGCAGAAGTAAACCCATGGCTGCTAAACACAGGGCAGTGGAAAGGGTGGAAAACATCCCTAGAAAGAGTTTAGAATTTCTGTGGGAAGTAAATATACACGGCAGAAGTGGCATTTCTTCACCACGTGCTTTAGACTAGTGAATGGCTACAAATCTGCTTCTCTAGACACGAAGTGCTGCATCTGAAGAAGATACCTCTGACCACTCGCTGAAGTTCCATTCGTAAGAGCACATTCGGATGACACAGGGGACACTGGTAAGGGGCTTCTCTGCCACAGGACACAACCCATCTTCCAGCAAAACCTCCTTGCCTTGGTGAATCTGCACACAGGTGACCAGCTGGACAGCTAAACCCAGCCCGCAGCTGGAGGAACAGGGGCCAGCTGGAGTCACCTTCCACCTGACAGAGGACATGGAAGAGAAAACTTAAGTTAGTGATGAAACTCCACCCTCTGCTATCTCTCACTGTAGAAAATGCACCGCAACTGCCTTATCCTTCCCCCTTCTGCTTCTCAGCAGCCTTTTTCACCCCTCTGCCTCACATGGTCTGTGGTCTGTGGTACTTAGAAGGCAGCCTTTGAACCAAGGCTGGGCAGTCTGGGGCAGGTTTGGAGCTGGACCCAAACAGAAGGCACTCTGATTCTGCATAAGCCTTGAAAAATACATTGACTCTTACTCTGCATCCATTACAATCTTCCCCAGGGTGACACACACAGGCTTAACAGCAAGAACAATCTTATCTCCTTCCAAAATCCACACCACTGAACAGTCAGATCAGAAACCGACCCAGGGCATCTCATCCTGGGAGCGGCATCCGGCAGCACATAAACAAAGTCCAGATGCCAGTGGCTTTCCAGTCCCACAACAAATGTATCAGCCCTGAGCCATATCCTAGATGATGGCACATACATGCTCATGGACAGCACGGCAAATGTGTCACCACCTTTTGCAGTTATGGATTTGTTCCAACTTCACCAGGGCAATATGGGATCAAGAGGTTTTCAGTTTTTTCCCCACACACAAACTCCAAAGACTTCACTTGATTCTGCCTGAGAATATACCAGCCCGGGAAAGACTCTCAGGTAGTTTGCTGAGTATGGACCAGTGCTACTGTTTTTGCAGCTGGCTGTGCTTTCCAAGCAGGGGAGAGGAAGATGACATCCTCAGAGTAAGGTGACCCATACTTTGTCATGTCCCTGGAGACAGAGAGAGGAAGGAAAGACCTCTCAGTGGCTCCTTGTCTCCTGGTAACTGCTTTACCTTGGTGGGCAGGGACTAAGATCACAGACTTCCATCCTGCTCTCTGGCTTTGGCACTGGATGGCAGTTTTCTTCTTGGGTTTCTTCTTTGGTGTCAAAAGCCACACATACATACTGTATCCGAGTTTTACCTAGAAAGGGGAGTGATCTTACTGCATGGCACATATGCCAGGGTTGAAAACAAGTCAAGCAGTGTCAGTCACAGATGCATGTCCAAAACAAGCCAACTTTGCCCAAGCCCCAGGCACTGCCTCCATCCTCCCCAACTCTGAAAGAGCAGCAGCCAGCCACCCAGCCCTCTGAACTATTCCCTGTCTGAGCAAGGCCCCATCACCTCTTTCAGATGCAAAAAAATTGTGCCCAGAGCTACCCACGCACTTTGAGCTGCACAGGGAAAAAGCCCAGGTCCCTGAGGTTCCCAGGCATGGAGCTCACGCCTACAGCCAAGGACATTTCCCTGCAACACTGAAAGAGCTCACCTCTACCACAGGAGACAGAACACTCTCCAGCTAGAGGGGTCCAGACGTACACGGTCTGATTTTCCAGTTGGATATGCCCAAGTGACTCTGAACTCTGAAGTAAGTGTACATCTTCCTCCTCAGAACAGAGCAAAAAGACCCAGACTGACATTGGCATCCGCTTTCCACAGTGGTCCCGATCTAATGAAGCCAGAGGATACTTCCAGATCAAGCCTACAACATATTTGCTGTCACTGAAGAAAGAGGCACATTTAAGCACTTTCTCCATTTTTACAGAACACGTAGGTATCAGGACTAGCTAAGGACATCCAACAGCCAAACCCCGCCTAATTCACACAATCTGAAGAGTGGAGATGCCTAAAGCTATATCTTCCCCATCTGTAAATATAAACCTGGCAGTGGCTTCCCAGTATGGATTTGGACCAGTGATTCTGTGCTGAGAAGCCCTTTTCCCTGCTAGCAACCCTCCCTATGATGAGGTGTTTACCCCTGAGACATGGGGTTATTTCTGGTTTTGTTGGACTTTGCGAGGAGAAATTAAGAAGGAACATATTCAACATCTGCCCTACACAAACCACCATTACAAACTGATGAGTCCAACAGCATAAACTAAAAGGAACAGAGCTGTCTACAAAGCAACAGGATGAACTAGGCAGGTATCTTCGGTGTCAACCACCCTCCAGACTCCAGTAATAAGATGGTTCTTAACTGGTAGCCTCCTGTGGTTCACAAATGCAAAGATCCCACTGAGACTCCTGAAATAAGCCAAGTCCATGAACTCACTTTATCCCAGCCCAAAGGGCAGACGTTAACCACACACGGAACAACAGAGAGGGGTTTTTCTTCTGCTGGACACAAGCTGTCATCCACAAGAGTCTCCAGTCCATCATGAAACTGAACACAAGTCAGATTCTGCTGGGCAACTCCAGTTCCACAGAGAGCAGAGCATTCACCTGTCTGAGAGATCTTCCACCTAAATGGGAAGTAATTGTATCACCCCACTTCTCATCCAGATCACAGAGGTTTATTACTTGCACCACTGATTACAGAAATGGGCCATATGGAGTATTGAGGTTTGCTATTTCAAGAGCTTTGTCTGGATGTGATTGAGAAGACAACTGCTGGACATTTAAGTCCTTGTACTGACAGCTCTCTAGGACTAAAACCCCCACCTTGCACAACGTAAATGAGACAGCAGAGACTGGGTTAGCTGCCAGGGAAAGGACATGTGAAGCAAGAATTCAGCTGAGCTTCCAGGGGCACCAACCTGTAGAGACACGGCTCTGTGGCACAGGGCTTGTGCCCCGAGAGGGGCCGTGGGAGCTCCAGACACTGCTCCTCTTCTGTTATTTCATTCTTTGTCTGGTCAAAGCACACGTGATCCACTGGTTGTGTCCCTGAGATATGAACGGAAAAGGAAAGGAAGTTATAAACAAAATGAAGAGCTCACCTCTGTTATGCTAGGAAGATGCAGTAATTTTGCTTTACTCAAATCATCTGTGTTGGGAAATGGCATATCTGCTAATACAGACCTTCTGTAAACACAAAAGACCCTTCTTTCTGATATAACTTTCCCTTAAGAGTTTTAAAGTGATGACGAGAAGTTTGATGCCAAAATTGAAAGATTGCTCTAAACGGGCTGTTTGCAAGAACAAGGATATCAATCATAATTTGGTCCAAATTACTTCTAACGACCTTGATATCTGACTGATGAGGGACAGGATGCTGAAAATAAGCCCCAGCAGTCAGTCATTTTTAAATGACATTCTGCAGGACTAATCATGTAACATCATCACGCAGCCTTTGTACCCAGACAGCAGCACACCAATGTCCCCAAAGTGATCCATTATCCAAAACCAGACTGGAGGCAGTGGGAGAGAAACTGCAGACTTACATTGCCTGTGGCAATTGAAAAAATCATAACCTACAGTTATTAACAAGATTTTTAACAATACTGAATCTAGCAGGTAAAGCAAGTGAAAAACCAAACTCAAGAAAGTTCCAATCAAAGCTGTAAAGAGTCTGCTCTGCAGTGAATGAGCTATCCACAGAGACAGGCTTTCCTGAGTCACAAAGTGCATGACCCCGCCAAGCAAACATCAAGAATCAATCAGCACCGTTATCTTTTCACTGCCCTCCTTTCAAATAACATCCACAGGTAAGGAGGGACTGAGCACCACTCTCAGCTCTCAAGATGCAATTCCAGTTTGAGTTCTCAACTCTCTGTCATTTTCATAGAATCATAGAATGGTCAGAGTTGGAAGGGACCTTAAAGATCATCAAGTCCCACCCCCCCTGCCATGGGCAGGGACACCTCTCCCTAGAGCAGGTTGCTCAAAGCCCCATCCAACCTGGCCTTAAACACTTCCAGGGATGGGGCATCAACAGCTTCCCTGGGCAACCTGTTCCAGTGCCTCACCACCCTCACAGGAAAGAGCTTCTTCCTAATATCCAATCTAAATCTCCCCTCTTCCAATTTAAAACCATTCCCCCTCGTCCTGTCACTAGACTTCCTGACAAAGAGTCCCTCCCCAGCTCTCTTGTAGGTTCCCTTCAGATCCTGGAAGGCTGCTCTCAGGTCTCCCCGGAGTCTTCTCCAGGCTGAACAGTCCCAACTCTCTCAGCCTGTCCCTGCTTTAATGTTTTTCTTGTTTCTGGCTGCATTAGCTGGGAAGCCCGAGAGCATTTTGACTCCATTACTTCAGGGTTTCAGCAATCAGTTCTGTTCACCCAGGGAATGTGCTGGAGAAAAGCTCTCCAGACATAACTAGCCCTGCAGGTTGACTTCCATAAGTATTCATTAATGCACTTCCTGAATCCTTGTCATAAAAATCTTGCAATACTTGCCAGTGTCATCCGTATTATCTGGCAAACAAGATGTCAGACTGTCTGCCAGAGTGATCTGTTACAATCTGCATTATGATTTCTTTAGGGAGACAGAAAGGATTAGCCACAGCACAGGAATAGAATTCTAAGAAGGAAGTTTCATAATTAGCTCTGAGGCTTTAGTTAGACACTAGATACCACTCTGGTCTCAGACTTTTGATGTTCAGCCAACTTCAAATTAGAGTCTTTGATAACCTTGAAAAATCTGCAAAAATTATTTAGTCTTAAAACCAAAAGTTCAGTTAAAACGTATTTAAAAATCCTCTTTGCGATCAAACATTTTCACTATCATTTTGATGATTCAGCTCATTTGCTAACTTAATTTCCTTGGTTCAGTTTAACACCTGCAACCGCACCTCAGTTTCAGCAATCTGCTTTCAAATTCAGTAAGTTCAGTAAGTTCTAACCAAGTATCTGTCACTGATGTCACATTTCTTTCAGGCAGGAAGAAAGAAATGGCCCTCTCCAGGAAAGCCCACGGAATAAGATCTGGATGGCCACCAGCCAGCCAAACCAGAAGTCTGCCCTGACCTCCCCAGAAAGCAAAGACTGAGTCCTGCTGCCTCACCTCCCCCACAGGTCACTGAGCATGGCCCCTGCTGAGGAATCCACACATACGTCAGGTTCTCTTTGGGGACAAAATAGCTGAAGGTGATGTCTGGGTTGGTGGCATCACCATACTCTTTTGAATACCTTCGATAGACCTGGGGAAGGAAAAGGTTGTGGTCAATGCACAAATAAACTCAGACTCATTTCTCAGAATGGAGATAAGAGAAAGTAGTCCCCCTTTTCCACACAATTCTGAACCATCACTCTTAGTGAACACCATCTCCAGTGGCCTTGGACATGAAACGTACTGCTCCTGGGTCCTGCACTGTAGCAGAGCTACACAGGCTCAGCCTGCCCAGTTCTCACTGGCCCCTTTCCAACTCTGCTCTTTTTAATTTACCTGTATTTCAACTTCTTCTTGTGTTGGCCCATCCACATGGACTTCCTCCAGGTTTGGCAGGTTGTCCTTGGTGAGAAAGACTTTGTATTTGATCTGGCTGTCCTCCAGAACGGAGGGATAGGTGACATTCAGAGAGATTTTTCCTTTTCCAGCAACTACATACTCTCCTTTAACTTTCACAGCTAGAGGAGCAGAAGTAGCAGTGAGGTTAAGAGATACAATGTGGTCACCAGGACCCCCTGGTGCTGGCAGCTACAGACTGCCCCATTTGCTAGAAACCAGTTTGATTTAAGTCAGGCATCCCAAAAAGCACATCTTCTTCCACTTCCCACCGACAGCATCCCACAAACAAATTGCATCAGCAAGAACTTTCCTCCCAATTCCCATTTGGGAGCTTTTACAAGCTTGTTTCAGCCCTGCCTGTACTCCCCTCTTCTCCTTTTCATTCAACTCACCCAAATGCGTGAAGAGTGGTCTCCGATTAGTGACATGGACCAAGGTGGCATTATAAGGCAGGGAGAGAAATGTGACGTACTCTGGAAGGATGGGAAGAAAGAAGAAATGACCACCTTCCATTCCTGTACCTCAGTAAAAAGGTTGGGAATTACAAATGAATCCCTCTTCACCTTACTAGTGCACTATCCATTGGAGGACAAGCCTTACAGGTAGTAATTGCTAAACTGCAGACAGGGGTTATATAGCTAATATTAAAAAAGAAGGATACAACAGTGATGCCCATCAGGCTAAATTCACACTGACCCCAGCTCCATCAGCTTGGCTTGAACAAAGTGATGGTGAACACAGCAAACAAAACCAAACTGAATTCTGTGTCCCAATCTCATCTTTCTTTGTTTTTATGTTCTCTGCTAATATCTGTATGTGATACTGCAAGCATCAGCTCAGTTTCAAAGAAGAACTAAGACCAAAAAATTCACTCTGTCTACATAACAGCCACCTCCCTGCTGCAGGTCTTAGCTGTCTTCTCTGCTGACTACCCAGACTCCAGCCTCATATCCTCCATAAAATAAAAGCAAGCAGAAGCAGAAAGAAGTCACACACAGAAGATTATCAACACCGTATACAAATACAAACATGCAGCCTACAAACAGTACCATAACGTTGGGCCTGAGGGTAAGGACTACACACCTTTAGCTCTTCCTTCTGTGAAGGATCCACTCACTTTGGTGCAAGTGGAATTATCACCCCCACAGACCATGCAAGAGTCCATCATCTTCTTGGAATCCATCTGGCCATCACAGCCGAAAGCCTGAGCAAAGGGGAGAGTCTGTCAAGACTTGTCTATTCTGAGAAGAAAACAAGTGAGTGAAAGCAACACTACCTGAATTCACAAAACAGCCTTTTTTTCATTTGTAACCTGAATTTAAGAAGACAAAGATGCATTCCTACCTAGATCTACCACTGTACAGCAACTTGCAAAACCAGAGATTGGAAAATTTTAGCTGATAGCTAAGACAAGTTTCATTAATTGCATGACATTTTCTTTCCCATAAGGAACAGCCCAGAAAGGTTTCTCCTGTGACCTAAAACAAAGGCTCTGCACTCCCTCTCTTCTAGGAACTCTTTCTGGAGGGGTGGGAGGGTAAAAATGCCCAGGAGGACAGTAAATATGAATGGCAGGTTCTAATGGAATCTTTAGCTCCCCAACTCCCAAAGCCAAACCTAGCTCACATCCTCCAGCCTGGCCTTCAATCCCATGGAGCTCAGAGAAGGGATTCTATCCTCATTCCCACGAACAAGACTAATTTACACAAAGCTAAAGGAGGATCTCAGCAGGCTTAGCAGCAAAACATGTGCAACTGCTGAATTGATGCTAGAGGCGCTGATCCCAGGCTTTGGATGCTGCTGTAACATGCATATTTATCACCAACAGAACGGCAGAAATCAGACTAGATTATGCCTACACCCTCTGCCGTTCAGTAGGTGGAAAAGCATTGCAAAACTCTCTGAACATGAGGATAATGAGAAAAACATAAAATGTTAAAAGTGTATTCTGGGAATGAAAAGAAACAACAGAAAACATACAACCGGGTCAGCACTAAGCAGTTACTAAAACGCAGACAGTGCGGGGGAGTTACATGCAAGTTCATCATGAAAGAATGCCCTTCTTCCATCCAATATATGGGGAAAAAAAGTTGTACTTCAGTTTTGACTAGTGATACTGCAGGACAACCAATTTGTTGACAGGTTTCACTCCTTAGTTTGCCACTGACTCAGTATGTTCAAACCCTGTAACTTTTCTCCAACAGAGTCAGCATTTTATAGGGTTATTTAGACCCTACGAACTGAACAGCTAATGATGCCTCCTCAACCAAAGCATAAACCAATTCCTTCTTGGATTAAGGATGAACAGTCTTATGTACCTACTGCACGACTAGCAGAATGTCTTATCTAGAGGGCATTGGCATTGGATGCACAGACAGAACAAAACTCTCTTCTTTTGAGAAGAACTCTGTTGTTTGGGATAGTGTGGGTTTTTTTCCACTTGCTCCTAATAAGCCCACTCCTTTGGTGGGGATTACACACCAGAGGTTCACCAGGATTCCCCAGTCACTTACTCTGCAGCTTCCCATTACACACAGATTGAAGGCCCCGTGGTGTTCGGAGTTGTCCTGCTCACATCTGGTTCCATCTACAAAACTGTCTTCGCGGCTCACCATGAATTCCTTCTCGAGGGCCCTGCACATGTGTTTGCAGAGCATGTCCCCTGGAGGAGGCAGCCAGAAGAGAGGAGTTACTCTTTCAGAAAGGCACGTGGCTGCCCATCAAGCAAGAAGCCAAAAGGATCTGACAGAAAGAGTATCCAGGTTTCATGTCAAAACTAAGAACAATCAGTGAAACAGCCTTTGGATTTCAAAGTACAGACAGGGCCATTTATCAGTCTTTCCTTACCTTTGGCAAACCCAACAGCAGAAGTCCAGGTATAAAAGGACGGTGCTTCTACAGTGAGATACAGTGGCTTTAAATTTGTTGCTGCACACTGTTCAGCCATAAAGTCCTGCTGGGTCATCAAACAGGCCTACATCCCAGAAAGAATTGCAGGGGTAAGGAAAGGGAGTGACTGAGCACAGAATCCCCAGCAGCATTTTACCTCCCAGCTAAAGGCAGAAATCTGATAAGTAAAATACCAAAACAACTGCAAATAAAGAAAACCACTTCAAAAGGAGGCTGTGGGATACGCACTAAATTGTGTTTGGAAGCTGATATCTTTGCTATTTGTACAAAACAAATGGATAAGAAAAATAGGAATGATATAAGAATGTCCCTCTGAAGAAAACTATCATTAAGTGAGTCACTATTTTCTCAGTGTCTGTCCTGCCATGAAGGCACAGAGAAAATGCTTCATTAAATGTGAACAATGCTATTAAATGATACTGCTGTCTTCAGACACAGTGGAACAAATACCTCTCCTGTTGTCAGACAGATGGAGGCTGTAACACAGATCTTTAGTCCTCCATCCCAGAGCAACCAGCTGTGAGAAGTACATTCCCAAACCATACAGCACTCAAAGGGTTAAACATCATTATGAAAAAAAACTCAGGAGATGTGATCAGCTCCCTTACCTGAGTATTGCACATCTCCACCTGGATGCCAGTGCCTTGGCATTCCTGTCCCCCAAAAGCAGGCCTGGAAATGACAGGAAAAGCACTCAACAGAGGTGGGTTTGACCCAAGCAAAGAGCGAGACTCAGACCCCGTGTCCCTGAATGATCCAAGAGGCACCACAAATTGCCCTGCTCTTACCTGGGGTTGTTACAGAACCTCTGCCTTATCACAACTCCACCTCCACAGCTGCGGGAGCAGGAGGAGAAGGGGCTCCAGCCAGACCACTGCCCATGGACTACAGCCATGGGGTTGAGTTCCTCCAGAGAGCTGCACTGTCCCTTGAAGCACCACTAAGACCAAGAAGATACAAAATCAGCAGAGGCACCACAGTGAACCCAGCCAGGCTGGGATCTGCAAGGGCAGCACAACTCCCCATCTTTTTGCAGTTTCTGTAACAGAGAATTCCAAGATGAACAATGACCTTCTCACACGAGTTTCATTCCTAACCATAGTCTAACGTGAGGCTGAGGTTAAACCAAAGACCCGACAGGCCATTTCAAGTAGAAAGCAAAGCCTTGGAGGAGATCTCAGATGTCAGTCTGTAGATCTTCAAATCAACTCCAGAGATACAGAGCAGACAGAAACACCAAGATCAGCTGGAGCTGGTTTGTGACTGGAGTGCCTGGCTGTAGCTCCCTGGCTGAGAGACACAGTGCCATGTACCTTCCAGCCACCAGCAATGTCTTGCTCTCTAATGAGCTGCACAGCACCCACACCCACTTCTGATCATGAGACCAGCAGCCTTCTTACCTTATTAATTCCACACTCGGTACCATCCAAGAGGGGAACAAGAAGCCGAGTACAGCTGGATTTGTCTCCTGGTTGAACGTGGCATGAGAGAACTTCACATATGTCCTGGTGTGACAAGAAAATCAGGGAGTTCAGGCAGTCACTTAGGCTCATCAACCCAGCAGTCCCGAAAGCTGTTCCATTTAAATAGTGCCTATCTCAGATGTTTGCTTTCCCCACAGCTACCCAATGATGCAAGGAAGTTCCTCCATTTCTCCTGCTGTTGGGCAAAAGTTGTGGGCATGTCAAAAGACCATCACTGCCAGCTGTAATGCCAGGAGATGATCAACTGAAGCAATTAAATTGCTCCCTCATTAACAAAACCTGTCCAGATAGCAGCTATTAGCCACGCTGCCTTTCTGAAATGAGGGGACTTGGGCAACGGCAGGGGAGCTGAAGGAATTCAATGAACAAGAGCTCCCTGAGAAGGTGAACCCAGCACTAGCACCACCAGGTCCCTGTTTGAACAGAATGCTCTGGGAACTGTACAAACCTTAAAAAAAAGACTTACAGGGACAAAGGAGTTGATGGAGAGAAGGAGAGCATTTTAAAAGACTTTCAAAGGTTTGTTCTTTGCCAAGAAATCTGTGGCAAGAAAGCACCTTCCATCCCTTTATAATAAAAATGTTCCCAGTTCCCTTTTCCTGAATCCTGGTTCCAGAACATTTCCCTGCTACCCCTAGTGAGACAAACAAACTTTCTACCTACATTGCTGTCAGCAAAGGTGCAGGCTGTGGCAAGGCTCCCAAAGGCTATTTTACATTGCTCATCTGCTCCATAGTACAAGCCAGGCTTCCAGCCAGGGATGCTGCTGTCCATGTCCGGCAGGTCATTTAAGCAGTTTGCTTGGCCTGTGCTGATAGAAACATAAGAAATATCACTTTCCCAGCTGTGGGCAGTAAGGACAGTGACATGTTTGCAAACTTGTGCTGAGTTTCATTCTGGGAGTTGGCTGTGGCTCTCCCAGACAACACAGGCTTACTGTGGGCTGTGATGGATTTAGCTGCAGCAGCTGCCTGGAGATGCTCACAGTTCCCTGCTGCTGAAGTTAAAACAGAAACTCATGCCTGTTCCCCACCCAGCCAGCTTGCAGCCTGCAATGCTTGTTTAAACCTAGATGCTCTGACATTTTAAACAAAATTTCCAGGCTGAGCTTCTGTCTGAAAAGTCCAACACAGCCCAGGTCTGTTCGACACTAACCAAAGTCATTTCCAGTTACTTGAAGCAAAAACTGGGTTTAACCTCAGCAACAGACACAATTGGTAAGAAATAAACAAACCCCAAGCTTTTCACAGTTCCTCATTTTCTGGAAACGTCTTATTTTATATTCCTTGTCATTCCTTGCTTTCTCCTAAGCTCCCAGCACAGGGAACTGCTCCCACACGGTCACCCAGAACTCCACCATTCCCTTACCCGACAAAGGCCAGGAACTCTTCTCGGCTGCACTGTGACCAGGTGAGGTCAATGCTGTTGTGGTTTCCTGCTGAACCCATGATGTAACCGCTGCTGCTGCAGGGATTCCCCTCACCATCATGGGGAATTCCAAGACTGTAACAGAAGAAGCACAGTGCCCTGAGGAGAAGAAACCCAGAGGCTGGGGTCCCTTGGAGCCTCGCTTCTCTAAGCAAGGACTGAGCCCCTTCTGCAGCCTTTCCTTCTACCTTTGTCACAAGGTTTTCTTTCCTCTTTGAAGCTTCTAATTGTCACAGAGCATGCAGGAACTCTTTCCAAAAGTTTTATATGATCTATGGGAAACCCCCTGTTACACCAAGAGATCCTTTTGCTTTCCCAGAATCCTTTAAACTGGGTTTTTACCCAAATAAAACATACTGGGCTGCTCTGGGGCTTTCCTACTGACCTGTGCCCAATCTCATGGGCTATGGTGACTCCAAGGTCAAAGCCAGTGTCCTGTGTAATAACACAACTCCAGAAGGAGGAACAGACTCCACCTAACTGAGTCACCCCACGCAGCTCCTTGTTCCCATCAGGTAACTCCAAGTCAAACCTAACGCAAAGGAGACAGATACAGAGGAAAGAGCAAAAACCATTGCAGCTAATAAAGTCTAAGCATTCAACTGAATTCATTTCGCTTTCCTGATCTAACTTTGCCAGCTACCTAACATTTCTTTTGACACGTGGAGCTCCCTGGGTCAAGATCTGAGCAGCAGGGTCCCACAAGTGCCCACTGTTCAAAATAAGTGGTGATTCTACATTAAAAAATCCCCATGGCACCAGACAAGCAGAACAGAATAAAATTACCTAATTCTATTTGGAAAGGGCAGAGCAGTAGCACCACCCTCTTTGAGGAAAGAGCACCAAACCAAAGCCACTGCGCTCAAGAAAAGTCTGCCTTCAACAAATTTAGCCAAGGCAATTTAGAGCAAGGATCCTGAAAGTCAGACCAAATGTCTGAGTCAGAGTCGCATTAGAAAACTTCCACTGAAAATACCAGTGGGTTTTCACTTCCAGTTACTGTTCGACTTTTCTGCCCACAAAAAGCTGCAGTGGCTTTGGCTGTGCTGCTCTGGGAACACACAATGTCTGCCCAACTCTGGCTGGTCAGAGCTTGGAGAATATTCCTTTTCCTTCCGAAACTGAAGAAACGGCACCTCCACCAAACTGTATTTCACTAAGGGCAAGAGAATCAACCCCAAAGAGGAGAATCAACCCATTTCCAAAGATTCTGTGATGCCCAACTGCTGGAAGGCCCAGTGCAAATCGTCACTGCACTAACAGCTGAGCACCATCAGCCCTGTTTCCAGTCCCCTCCAAGGGCAGGGGAGCTTTGGTACCTGGTGACGTAGAGGACAATGTCAGCATGCTGGGGGTCAGAGTCATTCTGGGGATTGACTTTCTTGCTCCACTCACAAACACTGATCAGCGAGGAGGTGACATTTGTTGTGATGTTTACCTCTGCCTAGAGCAAAGGCAGGTGTTTGCAAACTTCATAAAGCTTTTAGCAGCCCCTTGGACAGCACTTGAACGTCATCCTCTCTGCTTACCTCTGGCTCTCTCAAAACAAGCATCTGCATCAGATGGACCCTGAAATGAGCACCCAGTGAGGCATCTCTCAGCAGCTCTGCCCCCTGTTAGGAGACAGAAAGGATTCAATAAAGGTGGCACCTTGGTGACTCCCACTACCTGCTCCCAAGGACAAGGCTGCATTCACTACAAAGGTAACACACCTGGTAGCCATAAGGGGCAACTAGAAAATCAGTGGGAAGTACAACATTTATAGCGTGCACTACAATTGTAAATAAATCTGTCAACAGATGAAAACTGTTGCTAGACTTGTCAGATATTCTGAAGCAGAATGAAAAATCTGCACGGAAAACAGCTTCATAGTGTAGGAGAGTGAAAACTAAAGGCTTTATTTTGCTATACACACACAGAGAAAATGCATAAACAAATGCTTAATAATAGCAAAGGGAGACATTTAGAGAAATTCTGTACCAGAAATACAACGTTGAAATGTAAAATGTAAGATTAACTCAGTGCATCTGAAAAGCTACAGGGACTGGATCAAGGCTCTGGTGATAAAACTCTCCCTGCTGGATCAGAGATATAACAACATTAGTAATGAAACAGAGAGCTACATTTTCTGCATGGGCTTTAAGGCTACAACCCCAAAGCTTTTAACAATTGCTTGTCCTTATGCTGCTCCTTGCACCAGGGAAAGCTTGCCACGCAGAGAGGAACACTTTGCACACAATCAGTGTGTGGTATTAGGAGCAGGTAACTACAGACCCCTCTGAAAGTGAACTCAGAGAGGTCCCTCTGCCTGTGACACTGCCTGTGAGACTGTGAGCTCTCACACCAGAACAACAATCCAAACAGAGCTACTCACAATGTTCAGGTTGGTGAGAATGTATCGTTCCGTGTCCTCTTTGTGGTACAAGTAAACATCTGGACCCGCTACCACCATAAGCTCCAGATGTTTCACAGGTCCCTCAGCCCTCTTCTGTAGGCGAGAAGGAAACCGCCCTGCTGAACAGCACAAAGGGACACGGGGAGTTTAAAATACAAGACAGCATAAAAGGTCCCACAGATCCACTCCCTTTTCCTGCCAGACTAGAGTAATCCAGCTGGAAGATAACTCTTCCAGTTGCTTGCTCAGGTTTCCCACTTCTGATGGTTTCTTTCACCTGCCAGCATCCTTAATGACAAACCTGTGCTATCAAAATCACAAATACCTAAATGAAAACTGGTTACACCTCAGTGAGCTGAGAAACAGATTTAAGTATACCCATATATGTGTAGACACAATTTTTTTCCTTTGGGCTTACACAAGCAAACCCATTATCAGGAGATGGCTTTTCCAAGCAGAACACACACATGTACGTTACCTCTTGCTGTATTTGCCTCTCCTGCTGCACTTCTGAAGAGAATGTGGGGTCTGGAGAAGCCAAGATCCTTCAGCAGAGCCATATCTTTGCTTCTGACAGGGGTTATATGAATCTTTTCCTCATCTGCAACGACGACTCCTTGCTAAAGGAGATGAAATTCCATCTCTGAGTTATTCCAAAGACATTTGCAATGGAGAACTGTGCACCATATCCTTCCTGTTTCTCCTTTGTAATGCTCAGATTTATTAAATGGATGGTTCACACATGTTTGGTGCATCAAGCTGCAAACCTACAACAGCTTCAAATGCTTGTAAGAAAAAGTTCAGTCCGTACTCACCAGCTGCCCTTCACAGTAAGTGACTCTACACTTGGCCCCAGGAGGTCGCAGTGGGTTTCCACCTGCAAAGCAGCTGCCTGAGAATCGCTTGAGTAAGCTCAAGGAAGAGTTCACTACTTGATTGCTCACAAAGGAAGAGGAAAGGAGGGCATGGTCCTCTAGAAATTCAAAAGCATAGAGTTGTCCCCAGGCCTCGATGGAGCAACGCTGAATGCGACAAGACATCGGCCCAATCTGTTCTTTACAAAGGCAAGTCGGCTCAGCAACAACAAACTCAGGTACTGAAAGAAAGGAAACAAGGCAAGAAGGAGGGGAACAGTTATGAGAAACAATGATACGCAGCAAAAGAAATGTAACAACCTGTCTCCCTAGGAAAAAATACTCTCCAGATGACAAACGTGGCCTTTCAGGATCATTGTATCAACAAAGAGCTTCTAGGCTTTCATGTATTCCAAAGTAGAGGATAATCGGATTGCGAACAGACAACAGCTTTGAAACTGGCTCCTGATTTATTGGTGCTTTTGCTCTCTCGATAAGGAGAGCAGTTCATTTAACAAAGGCTGAGACAGTTTTACTTCCTCAGATGTTAAGTGTTCCTGAGTGAGAATTATCATAATCCAGACAGAGACACTGGGATGAGCACTAGGTGAATTCACAAGCAGGCAACATCCTTGCTTTCAGGATTTGAGAGTCTAAAACATATCTTTATTTTGAACTACCATCACTCCAGACCCAGAATACCAGCCTTTCCACGTGTTTATTTCAAACAAAACTACCAAGTGCATTTAGAGCTATTCTTAGTCTAAAGCTTCCCACCCAGAAGACCTGGATCTGTTAATCTCTTAGAAAAATATCAGTGCAGAGAATAAGGACCACGAGAAAAGTGTGCAAAAAGATTTATCATATCTCCTTCAGGAGACTTTAAACACTGACCCAGTTCTTCAACTGCTTTCACACTGAAACCTGGGCTGCCTCACTGAGTAACGTGACTCAGAAATGCTAAATGCTTGTCAGATCAGGGCTCGTTAATAAGTGTTCTTAGCGTTATCAAGCACACAGGATTAGAAATAAACTGACAGATGTGTTCCAAAATCAAGAGGAAAGGAGCCCTGCATACCATCAGACACTGAGCTGGTTCCAAAATAAGAGAAAACATCTTCTGCATCCAAAGCGCCGAGAAATTTCTGCAAGAAGAGGAATAGCTTTACGTTTTTTTAAGGAAAAAAACAAATGGATACAAGACTCTCGCTTAGCTGAACCTAACCTGGAAGGAACGCCAGCAAACAACTCAACAAGCACCGATGCCAAGTTCTCATGGCTTTACTTTGCGCTAAGCACGGGCTGTGCAACAGCCACCCCAGAGGAAACAGCTTTATCTTCTTGATTAGCGAGGTCTGATGGATTCTGGCTTAGAACACGTTGCGTTGTCGCTTCTTCTTCTTTCATTTTTCCTAGAAATACAAAAAAAGCTTCCTGGAAACTGCGTTTTCTGGAGGTCAGACTCACCTCTTGGCAGGCCGGTGGCCAGCAGAACCCCAGGGGGAGCATCAGGAGCGTCGGGATGGCCAAGCCGAGGATCATCTTGGAGGAGCCGTGACCAGCGTTGGCCCAGGGATGATGGAGGCGACGTCCAGCCCTGGGCATGACGTGGAGCTGGAGGGAAAAGGGTGCAGGGTTCAAACAAACAGGGAAGCTGATCCTCTGCAAAAAAGGGGGTGAGGGGAACGGCCTGGGAAGGGACACGGGAGCAGCTGGAGGGAGGGAGGCTTTTGCGCAATGTTTGCAACTTCACCGCAGCCAAAGAGCACCAGCAATGACGAGCTTTGAGCCGGCCTCAGCAGCCAAACACATGTTGTGGGGGGAAGGGAGAGAGGAAAGGGGGTGGAAAAGGGTTGCGTGATGGTCGACCTGTGCCCTCACAGGCCCCACAACCCCCGCCATGGCGGCGGGGCCAACGCAGGCCCGGAACCCCAGTGCGGGGTCGCCGTTCCCCGCCGGGCCGGTGCGGCGCTGCGCGGTCCCTGGGCCCCGGTTGAACCCCGTTTCCCCCGTGATCGGGCCGCATGGCGGAGCAGAGCCCCGCCGCCGGCGGGAGGAGGAGGAGGAAGGAGAAGAAGAAGAAGAAAAAGGTCGGGAGTGGGGAAGCGGCCGCCGCGCCGAAAGGCCCCGGCATGGCGGCGGCAGCTCCCCCCCGCAACCCCCAGGAGTTCTCCTCTAACTGGAAGGCGCTGCAGGAGGTGAGGGGACCGGGGACATCTCGTCTAGGGTTGAGGGGACCGAGGACACCCCGTCTGGGGACACAGAGGGCAGGAGCCATCTGCCCCCGGGAGGGGTTTAGGCCGGGAATGGAGCCCCAGGCCGGGCCGCGGCCACGCTGCCGCCCTCTGAGTGCCGTCCCACGGCCTAAGTAGGGATTTTTTTTAAATAATAACATTTTCTTCAGTAAATAAAGTGCTGCAGGCAGGGACCTGCGGTGCCCCGTTGCATATAGTATCCCTAAAGCCAGCAAAAGAGTGCAAGGCCAGTCATCGCTGAGACAGAACACCAGGAGCCCTCAGGACCTCTGGAAACACAGGGAGATAATCCTTCTTTCCCTTTTTTTCCCCTCTTTTTAGCTGCTGAAACAGAAGGCAAACAGCTCCAACGAGTCCCTCTCTACCTGTCAAACAAACAGCAAAAAGAAGCATCCACTCAAAGCAGGCAATAGCCAAGAAGTGCCAGCCCTCAATGGGAAGGGGAATGTGGCGAAGTCCACGAATAAAACAAATCCACAAACAAAGTCCACGAATAAAACAAATCCACAAATAAACGGTTCTGCCAAAGACAGCCCTCCTCTGAAAGACAGCAAAAATCGCCAGAAAGACAGCCCTTCCCTGGCACAGCCAAAAGCCAAGACGGCACCAACAGATAAGAATTTAAATGGTACTAAAAGCGGTGGAAAAGGCTGCGAAGGAAAAAAGAAAAAGGGCAATGTTTTAAAGGAGAAAGGCGATATAAAGCATAAGAGGAGGAAAGCTGAAGAGCACATGGAGCAGCAGCCCAAAGAGTGAGTACTTCTGGCATCGTACACATCCCTGAGTATTTCTTTCCAGAGGTGTATCTGAGAAGCACAGAGCAGTACATGCCAAATGGCTGCGCTCTCCCAGGCTAAATTTTAGGAGAAATAAGATGCCTGCTGCTGCTGCTGCTCCTCAGAGGCAGCAACAAACCTGCACAGGTGACAGTACTAGACTGATTTTCACAGAGCTGGTTTCATAATTTAAAAAATAAATAAGCTTTTCCTACACTATAAAGACGCAAGACTGCTTTAAGACCGTTAATTGTAATTAAATCTGTACTTACCAGGCCTGAAATCTGGTTTGATGACGTCGATCCAAAAGATCTTGAAGCAGCAATAGGACCTGAAGCAGCAAAAATTGCCAGGAGAAATCTCGGACTTGAAACAGCCCCATCCAAAGAGTCTGTGGAGCAGGTGCTGGTTAAAGAAAAGGCTTTTGAAGGGTGAGTGACATTCCAGCTGGAAGGATGGCAGGAGAGGCAGTGAGATTATCTTCTAATAACTGATTTGCAGGTGTGTGGCATAAGCTGACACCTCCCAGGGTCTTCTGACAGACAAACTGCCGAGTTCTCCCTGGTTGCATGAATGTGGGAACTTGGTGAACTCCACAGCACCTTCCCCGTGCCGAGGGTGTCACGAGGCTCCTCTTTCTCTTTCAGGCTGACACGGGCCGTAGCCATGGACTGTGAGATGGTGGGAGTGGGACCCAAGGGGGAAGACAGCATTGTGGCTCGCGTGTCCCTCGTCAACCAGTTTGGAAAGTGCATTTACGACAAATACGTCAAGCCTACAGAGGAGGTGACTGATTACAGAACAGCCGTCAGTGGCATACGCCCTGAGAATATAAAAACAGGTAGGAAGGAGGGTTTTTTTCCCAAAAAAAAAATGTTCTTTAAGGAGGGAGAATTTCACAGGCTATTACAGAAGCCTTGTTGACTGAGTTTGGGTAAGTTTTAGATTTGAGAAATGGAAAACAAAATGTAGTCTGAACGCTAAGAAAAATTGTGGGAAGAAGTACTTTTTACAGAGCAGTCACTAGTGCTCCAAGAGAAATTAACTTGTGGATTATAGTATGGAAATAATAGGAAGGATATTTCCTTCTAGTGATGTGCTCGTGTAAGAAGCAGAGGATTTAGTGTGCTCTACAAATTTGTGTAACTGCAGTCCTGAGGATACAATTGCTTTCACAAAAAAATAGGGTTCTAATTGTAGCTCGCTTATTTTTGTACACGTCAAACACAGAGTGTTTCCTCATGCGGTGTCTTTAGGTGAAGACTTTAAAACAGTTCAGAAGGAGGTTGCTGACATCTTGAATGGAAGGATTTTAGTTGGACATGCTTTACGCAATGATCTAAAGGTATGTGGCTGCAGATGTGCTGTTTTGAAGATAAGGCTCCAAAAATTTAAGCTTGATTACATTTCTAATACATCTTTCTGGATGAGATGAGCACACCTGAACTAGAAACTACAGCTTTGTCACCGTCACCTCAGTTTCTTGTCATTTCATGCCCTAGTCACTTGCCAACTGAAGTTCTTCCACTTGTAAACTCTGTTGCTAATAGCCTTGATCTCCTTCTGAAGAGGCAGGAAAGAAAGAGAATGATGAAGAAACACCGTTTGCATGCTCTGCTTAGTCCCCACAGCTCATCATTTCCAGGGCCAGGTACCACCACTGCAGGGAGTCTCCACAGGTGGTGCCCCTAGATTCGTTCCTGTTCCTCATGCAGGGTAGAACTTTGTGTTTTTTGAATCCAGAACTATCTCTTATAACAGATAGAAGGAAACAGCAAGAAGCTGTACATTCCACTGTGTGAAGTTTCACGCAACAGCACCCATCAGAATGCAACTGTTCTCTCTTCTAGGTCCTATTTCTTGATCACCCTAAGAAGAAAATACGTGACACGCAAAGATACAAGCCTTTCAGACAAAGAGTCAAGGTAAGGGACTGGTGGGAAGGTGCACCTCAATTAACCAAGTCCCAGCTGTTAGCTCTCTCCCCCTACCTGACCCTATTCCATCTTTACTGCCTGAAACAGAAATCCCTCTATGTTTCATCCTCAGAAAATACAAGTCTAGTGTTTGAAAGAAATAAACAAGTTACTTAGTTCAGTACAAACATTACCAGTGGTACCTGTGCACAAAATTCAGTGGCTTTCCCATTCTCTAGCACTTGCATGGTCTTCATAATGCTTTTCTAGACAGCAAAACAAGACTTTGTGCTTCTAATTGAGCTAAGGTTTATCACCTGAATGGTATCCTATCCATAGGGATATAAAAATAGATGGCTTTAAGTTTCTGCTTAGACTAGAGAAGTAAAGGTTCAGATTATAGGGAGATATGTTAAGTTTTGTAACTCAGGTGGGTCTTTTTTACAACAGAGCACCCCAAACATTAATCTGAGGCTTTCAGTAACACACATAAAATCCTCAGTGGTGCATACCTAAATCTCATAATCATTAAGTGTTCTTAATGGTTCAGCTATACTTGAAGGAATACACTTAAACCAATATTTTCCTTTTTTTTTATATATGTATATAACAAATAGTGCAAGACAACATGATTGTATCTTTCTTTCTAGGCTGCACGGCCATCATTGAAGCTGCTCTGTGAGAAACTCCTAAATGTTCAAGTGCAGACCTCAGAGCACTGCTCGGTACGTATCTCATCAGAACATGCAGTTTTAGGTAGATCAACAAGGTACAACACATCTGCTCCAGGATCTGGGTTCAATCCAGAATGCTGTGGCTTTGTTCTGGCCTCTCCATGAATGTGGCAGGCCCTGCCTGGCCAGCAGCATGCGGTAAGCCTGCCACCTAAGCTTGCTTACCATTGTGTCTCATACCACTTGAATTATTTTCTTATTTCCATAAATTTCTTCAGCCTAAATCAACATATTTCAACAAAATACTTAATTCTTGCTATTTTAAGATCCCCACAGGAAAAAAAGTAATTCTCAAGTATCAACAGCTTGCCTTGAAAAGCAGCATTTTGCACTGTTATAGTCTGGCAGGTTGGATAAAATAGTGTAAGAACCCAACTCCTGAATCTCAGCAGTTCCTTTCTTTCAGTGGAGAGGGGGATCTAACAGGAATGAGCTGAAAAAGCAGGGGGAATTGTGAGGGTATCTCCAAGATGCTGTGGGAAGAGTATTTTTCCATTATGGCAGTCCAAATCACCATTAGAAGGAGAAGTGCATAACCTGCTGGGGGCCTGTGCACTGACTACACATTCATCCCTTTCCACGAGGCACAGAACCCAACTCTAGAAAGAGATTATGAAATGTTAATTGAAAGAATCTATTAAAAGGATAGAATTTTAGCTGCTTCTTAACACTTATGTTATAAACCCGTGTCAGCTGTGTTTCATTAAGCCTCCTGTTTGTTCTGTTCTTTTAGATTCAGGACGCACAAGCAGCAATGAGACTGTACACCTTGGAGAAAAAGAAATGGGAGGCTGCTGTTAAGAACAAACTGAACAACAAAAACCGTAAAACTTGAATGGTTTTTATCTGCAGCATTTGCTGATTTCTTATTACATTCCAGGGCAAATTTAAAGATAACTCAGAACTGACAGCAGTAAAAAAATCAATCAAGACAGTAATTCCTAACCTGGTATGTGAGGGCTACAACAGGAGGATGCTGTTCATACCCTCTTTCTGGCTGGTACAGAAGCCTCACACCTACCCCCGTGTTTAAACAATACCTTACCAAATGCCTGCAGTTGTGAGGTACTCCATCAGTTCCATTTCTGCAACGGATACATACACTGAAAGAAAAGCATTTTTAAATTAAGATAGATGAAGGAAGAAACTGCCATTGCTTTGCTGAAACTCCCAAGACTAAAAATCTTTATTTCAAAGTCTACAAAGTAAGGCAAATTCTTAATTACTGCTGTTAGTTTCACAGTTGTGGTACCTAAACGACCACGATGTGTAACTGTTTATGTATTATTAATGGTCCTATATAAATCTTTCTGGTGAGAAAAACATTTTGAAATATTTCTGGAGGATCCAGGCTTTTGTATCTGAATCAGAAATGTACAAGTCTTGTTCTTATACGGAAAGTTTTTTCCTTTCACTCCTGCAGTTTCAGAAGCGCTGCGTCCACAAGGGTCATTATCTCCTGAAGAGAAATGTGAGAATTGTCAAATAAATACAAGATTACCTTGTTGCTTCAATTATATTTATATTTCTTTATTAATAAAAAAAATGCTGTGTCTAACATAGGCCTTTAAAGTCAGTGGTGTTTTAAACAGATGTGGTTCTTCAAAATCTAAAGCAGGTGTAATTACCAGACTGAATACTAATGCTTTGATTTAAATAATCAAAAAAATTACTGGAAGGTAACGAGGAATGGGTTTGAGGGATTTAGCAGCTGTACATGGCATGCTGTGGTCTTGTCTCTGCTGTCTATCAACAGACAACACAGGGAACAACTTACATTCACAACAGAAGAGGGAGCTTGCTTCTCTTCTGTGATCGTGTTTCAACCCTACCTTATAGCTACAGCGTGCGTTGCACTGGTGCAGGCAATGCCTGCAAGAGACACTGGGGAACAAGTTCACATCTAACTGTGTTTGGAACAAGTTGTCAAGCAGGCTAAATGCATAACCCAAAAGAGTGAAGCTAGAAGATTAACCAGTTTTATTGGTTTGATGAGAAAACTTATTTACTGGTTTCTTGACAACAAGCCCTTGCAAAAGAAATTAGTGTATCATAGAATCATAGAATGGTTAGAGTTGGAAGGGACCTTCAAGATCATCCAGTTCCAACCCCCGTGCCATGGGCAGGGACACCTCTCCCTACAGCAGGTTGCTCAAAGCCCCATCCAGCCTGGCTTTAAACACTTCCAGGGATGGGGCACCAACAGCTTCCCTGGGCAACCTGTTCCAGTGCCTCACCACCCTCACAGGAAAGAACTTCTTCCTAATATCTAATCTAAATCTCCCCTCTTCCAATTTAAAACCATTCCCCCTCGTCCTGTCACTAGACTTCCTGACAGAGTCCCTCCCCAGCTCTCCTGGAGCTCCCTTCAGATACTGGAAGGCTGCTATTAGGTCTCCCCGGAGCCTAGTGTAACACACTGAACAGCTTGAGTAACTGCTGTTTCTGGTGTTGCAAATTCATGCTTTTTCAGTATAAATACTTGTTGGAATTTAGTATGTTAAGTCTTGGGGCAGGCAAGCTGTCACAAGGGTTTGGATTGTTGGGTTGGTTTGTATTTTTCTAAGGATGTCACTTATAAAGCAAAAATAATTGCACGTAATATGGTTCTGTTCTATTCCTATAAACTTTAACATGTTTTGGTATCAAGAATGTAGTAAATTAAAGCAATGCAATGTTGCAAGAGACCAGAACAGAGTCTTCAAGAACTACAGCATAAAGAAGAAAAAAAAAAAAAGCTTTCAATTACTTGTTTCCAGTAGTTAGAAATAGTCTTACAAACTCACTCTTCACCCCTTACACACATAATTCTGTAAATTTCTGCACTGTCATTCCAGATATTTGAGAAAAATCCATCAATAACATACCAAGCATCCACCCTTTATTATCACAGTGACTTCTACATACCATGCTAGATGGAAAAGAGCTTTTTATTTCAGACAGCAGTTCTTCCATCTTCTGGAACCGCATATCCAGCACAACTTCATCTGTAATGGAAATGAACAGCATAATTGATGGTTACAGCTACCACTGGCTTTAGCAGGAGCTCAAGGAGAGCAGAGAGAGGACAGATCTACACAAACAGAAGACTAAGATGAGATGAAGTTATAAAATTACAGCATCAGAGGCGCATTTGATTGTTCAAGAACAAGTGGGATGAACTCTCAGTTCCAATTCATCCTTCCTCAGGAAGGAGAGAGCAACTAACACATTCCTGAGCAGCTGCTGTTAGGTTTTTACTATCTTTAGGGGGTGGGGGAAAGGAAGAGACTCAGCAACCACCACCATCATCTCACCATACTGAAGCATCTCATAAATCAGCATGCAGATACTTTCTACCACTTGTGGATGGTCGAAGTGAAGGTGGTAGGCATATTTCATCAGGTTTATTCCATTGCCTTTTGGATCCATTATGAATCTCAAAGCTGGGATTTCTGAAAGGGAGACAAACATTGCTGGGCTAATGGGTAGCTGCAACTGCATTATCTGCTTTCCAACCCCCTGCTCCAGGATAGCACACATGTAATATTTTTCCAGGAAATCATACTCATTATTTTCAGTCTTCCTAAAAGCTATTCTGAAGCATATCTGGGCAACAAGTAGAAGGTTATATATGCAGCTGACACTGTCATGCATGGCAGATGTGATACTTTAATGTGTATGGTTTTCACATTGATTGAGCTTTACCCTCCTAAACAGCTGAAGCATCTCCATCAGAAAATAAGGACCAAAAAACTCTCAAGTTACTAATAGGTGAGATTGTGCTGATCTAGTATTGCTCATAATGCATGGCAGGTCCGTAAGAGGAAAAAAATTTGCACCTCCACTTTCACCAATTCCTTTTCAGTCAGTCCCAATCCCACTATGAACTCCTGAACTGTACAGAAACATGCACTTCTGAGCTCATTTGCAATTAATATTGAAAAAAAAAAAATAATTGGATTGCTGGATGTTACCAGATATCCTTAGAAGGCTCGCTAATGCCAGCAAGGTGTTCTTCACCAGCACTGGTCTTTCTGGGTTCATCCTCAGTGCATCCAGCAGAAGTGCTGTTGTGGGCTCATAGTCATTTTCACTTAAGCAACCTTTAAAAAACAAACAATCAATCAATCCCCAAAACTTCAGTATAATTGAAAGCCTTTAAAACACTCAGCATTTCTCCCCCTCTACTCTGTGCTTGTGAGACTCCACCTGGAGTAACTGTGTTCAGTTCTGGAGTCCTCAACATAGAAAGGACATGGAACTGTTGGAACAGGTCCAGCGCAGGGCCACCAAGATGATTAGAGGGATGGAGCACCTCTNAAAGTTACAAAGAAAGCACATGAAAATCTGTATTGCAGTAAAAAAGGCCAAATAAAGTGTTATCATGAATTGATCCAGCTGTCCAGGAGAAATATCTGATACACCTACTGCGTCAGGATTTCCTTTCATTCTCCAAGCCAGAAGGAATGGAGAGTCCTGAATATTCAACACATTTTACTGGCGTGTACTAGAAATGAGGTGTTTTACCCCACTCTTCCCGATGGAAGGATGGCAGAAGTGCAGGGCAGTAGGTAAACACATGACAATGTTCTTACAGGAGGAAGAAATAAGAGCAGTACTGCAAGGATGTGTTCCTTAGTGCACATGGTAATTAAAAAATAAAATACCTCTCTCTTCCATCTGAAATACTGTTCCAAATTCACAAAGCAAGTGGCATAAAACCAAGTCTCCCAACCCCGGCTGCACAACACGAATGCTGTGCTCAACGGACTAACACAAATGGGATTCCTGGTCTTAAGAGATAAATCAGAGATAATGCTCTGCACAACAGGGATCTTGTAGCTGCCCCTCCTTACAGTCCCCACCAGCAGCATCTTGTTATATATAATTGCTATAGCTCATCAAAAATAGCTTAATTAGGGAGTGTTAGAGAGCAAGTGCAGGGAAGACTGGATAAGAGAGGATGCAAGTTGCTAACTCTGCTGCCATCTACAGAGCCTGTGAAGGCCCAGCAGCCTGCATCTCGGGGATCATCCCTCCAGATGGACGTACCTGGAATATCAGCCTACTCTGTACAGAAGGGACAGGAAGATTGGGAAAACACACCTTGGAGTGACAGGGCCCATAGAGCTGAGCAAGCAGACTCCGTAACTGCTCCATCCTGGAGGTGCTCCTGAAGGACGGCAGAGGTAACAGGGACTGCACTTTTCAGCACTTCTTGGTCTATATTGTTCTCTGAATTACCATAACAAAAAGAAAAGGCATCAAGAAGAGTTATTTAATCATGTAATAATATCATAAGCACATTGTATATCAAACTCTATCGGTAAAACCTTAATGGGTGATGGTATTTGGAGTAATGCAACATTATTTCAGTACGGACAACAGCGGGGGAGAAGGAACTTAAAATGTACAAACACAAATCACATTTTTCAGGACTAATAAATAGTAATGTTTACTGCAGAAAGCTGAGCTTCTCCAGGAATTAGTTTTCTTTGCCATTTAAATTATACATGGTGATCACAGCAAGAAATCTCAAAAAATAACCATCCTTCTGACAGAATACAGTCTGCAGGATAGATATTTAGCTGGTCACAAATCAAGCAGGTGCTTTGTTGCACAGAAGAAATTGAAGACACCAAGTGCAATGGTGCACATTCTGTGCTTTCAGCCCTCCTTGATGATCAGACACCAAACACCTGTCACAGAAAGAAAACCATACAAAACCTCCCAGCGTGATCTCATGAGAAGGGGTCAAAACATCACCCATAGCTTTCCAGTGCTGTGGGGATGATGCTGGTTTAGTTCTAAGGCATTGGGAAGAATACACTTGCGACCCTGTAAATCACATTTCTTTCGGAAAAGCAAGTCTCTAGATGCTCAACTCAAGATTTAGCCCAGTGCTGCCAAGAGAAGTGTGATGCAAAGAAATAAGATGCTATTAATTCCAAATCCTGTTGATAACTAATCTAATATGCTCTTTGCACTACACTCCCTCTGCTAAGAGCAAAGCAAAACCACACGACTGGCAAATCAGAAACCTTGGTGTATCCTTTCATTTCTGACAGCCATAAGCCATATCTTGGCCTAGACAGTAAAGATTTGACTTTGACTCCTTACCACAAAAAGGGTTAAGGCTAAAAAGTCTGCATTAAATTTCAGTTTTCTCTCATTTAACTCTGGATGACAAAGTTATTCTAGTAGTGCTGTGGAGATGTCTGGGCAGAATGGGAGTGAGATGCAAAGTCCACTCCCAGGACCAGGAATGCCCGAACGCGATTAGGCACAATACCTGCTGCCTTTCAGCCTTAGGAGCACAATACTTGCTGTGTTTAACTTACCACTCGCAGCCAAGCTCCAGAGAACTCCACAGCAAGAGAGGCAGATCTGTTCATTATGAAGAAAACTTCTTAAAATTGACAGAAGGTCTGGAATTGCTCCAGCTTTCCTGAGATTCTCTGTAGCAACTTCTGAAAAACGCAGAAAAGGAAATACTCTAGAATCCACAATTTTCGTTCTCACAGCAGACAGCAGCACTAACCTTATTTAAACACTGATTACAAACCAGTAACATGATACCATCAGCTGGACAAAAGAAAACAAGAGAACAGGCCAAATTCTTTATCAAGGTGCACTTAAGTATAGCTTTTAGCACAACCGACCCTTTCAAACGGCTGTTTCCCCACTCTTTTCCATTACAGATCTGACATTTACAGAGCAGAGAAGGAACTGAGGGGATGCAACAGTACTATTTTTCAAGTGTTTGCAATTTAGCTCTTCAAGTTACCTCAGCTTAAGAATTAGGGAATACTGTTTAAAAAATAGTTTGGTCTTAGATGTTAAGTTTATTTGTACATGATACTTCATACTTTTTTTTTAAATTATCCCCTTGTCATTAAATCCTCCTGTACCAATTTATGAAAACAGTCTTCTGATGACTGTTGATCTCACAAGCAAAAATTTCAATAAATATTTAGCAATTACAATCACAGGAGAAAAAAAAAAAGTAGAGAAATCAGGCAGAGTGGTTTCAATTCATAACGGCACAGCCAAAAATAGAATTCAGGTTCTGTGCCCTCATTTTCCCAAGTACTGTTATTTACACAGTTTGTACTGGTTTCCAAAGCAAAATGAAATACAGGATCACTCTAACAGATACAATTCTGTAAATACATGAAGCCTCAGCAGTGTATCTTATACTTTCAGAAGTGTTATCTTACCAATATCTGGTCAATTCTACCAATATTGCTGCTATTAAACTAATACCTAAAGACATCCACATCTCTCAGTCAAGTCAAGAGTTCTGTATTATATCTTGAATTAATTAAAAAAGTAGAAAAGTAAGAATATTTTCCCCAAAACAAAAAGGTGACCCACCACTGGCTGAAATCATCATCAATAACGTGCAGACCAATGAAAGTAACTCTTCGTTTTCAGAGTGTTTTCTCAGTGTCTCTAACAGAGCGTTGGGCACATTTTCATCCGGGGCCATCACATCCTGTTCTGGAGCTGTCAAAAGTAAACAATTGAACAAAGATTTCAATGGCTTTGAATGAAGACTGAACCCCCTGCTGTCATTTCTCCACATAAGGTGTCCAAAAGTTACTTTCCATTTTCTTTTTCTGAAACACAATTCTTACTATTTTCAAGCTTGTATCATTATCAGGTGTTACTGGGGTAAATTGGCAAGAAAATGACAGCAAGAACCACACAAGAAACCAAAAAACACTTCTATGATTTGAAAATCCAATACCAGAACACTGAGAGTCTCTTACTTACGCACTCTAGTAACACTCTACATAACATGTAAATGAACCTGGCAGCCTAAGATTAGCAGCCTGCATTTAAAATTAACATGAACACAGAATTCACATAGAATGGTCAGAGTTGGAAGGGACCTTAAAGATCATCAAGTTCCAACCCCCCTGCCATGGGCAGGGACACCTCTCCCTAGAGCNACAAGTCCTAAAGAAAGTCCATGAAAATTTACAAATTCGTCCCCTAAAATCACCGCAGAACCCACTTCAGACCTTATGCGTTACATCCAACTTCATAAGAAACAGGATGTATTACCCAGCCTAAGCTGGAAGTCTCATGACCGTACCTTGACTAAGGATTTCAAGCAATAAACTGCAACCATCTACTTGTAACTTGACAGAATCCACATGAGTCTTCATGGCAAAAGCAATCAATTCTGTGAACCTTGGCAGGTAGGGCAAGGCTGTGGGGAAAAGAAATTATTTGAGACAACATCCAGTCACACAGCCTAAAATGCTCAGTGGGTATCTATACTTCAGAACACAAGGGTTCCAGTTTCAAATAAACTGGAGTCCCTGTGGGTGATGTGATATGGCAGAACAATGTTCTTGAATCAAAGAGAAAAAAGTGCACGCACAGACAGCACAATACAGCATGAATTTTGTAGTCTCTATGGGGAATGCCTCTTATTAAAAACAGCTGAAAGTGCAGCATCTTCCTCATTTAGGAAAGAACAGAATAAATAAAATAATACCTTACCACTTTTATCTCTTACAAAGCTGGCAAGGAGCCGAATGGCTTTCTCCTGTACTTCTTCTACCTCCCAAAAAGCCTGCATGAAGTCTACATAAACCAAGAAAATTCTTCTAACCATTTGATTCAAACACTTACAAAAAGCACTCACATTTTCTTTCTAGTGCAAGATACAAATTCATTCAAATTAAAATATCATTTGTGAATGTTAAAAAGAGAAACTTTTCCTCTAACTCATCAAATACTTAAATATTACAAAGTGTTACGATTCACCTCTAGAGTCTCCATATTGGGCATTAAGTATTTTAGGGACCTGAAAGAATATTAAATCAGAGCAGGGCTAGGGGCTTTAAATGCATTATTCCAGTAGCCTTTCCAGATGAAGAGAAAAATCTTCCTTACTTGGAAGGAAAATAGCAGAGGGGATTGTCTCTTGGCATAAACTGGCAAACATGTGAGAATGCTGATCAAGTCAGTGGGGATCCCCAGCTTTCTGAAGGATGATCCCTGAGCCCATTTAACTCGTGCAGTAGGTATGGCTGGTTATCTTACAAGGTTATAGAAAAGGCTGTAGAGTGATCCTTCCTCCCATTTTATTTCATGTAAAATGAACATCCAATAATCCATCTTCATGGAGAATATATGCTGACTAGAAAACATGTGGGTTTATTTCCTATGAAAACCATCATTATATTAATCTTATTTTCCTTATTACCTAGAACACTTTCGACTCCTCCTTCAAGGAACATATCTATTATTCTAGGAGACAAAGACTTTTTCAGTTTTACTGAAGAGGCACCAGCAACAATCAGGCATTCCCTAATAAACGGAACATCAGCCAGATCCCTAGAATTAGGAGAGATAAAAGCAGTACCATTAAGTCAGAACTGCTAAGTTACAAAAGAAAAATTCTACAGGCTTTGCTTCATATTGATATAAAAAGCTAATACTGCTTTTTTAAAACCGGGTTCTTTTTGACAGAACTTAAACAACTTACTTCAAAAGGACTAATGAAGTAACTCATATCGAACAAGCCATGCTCAGGCTTCAAATTAATGGCTTGTAAAATCATACAACATGATTTTATAATCTTCATAAAAGGACATCTACACATATCAGAATGTCCAATTCTGAATAAATGCCAGGCCTTTGACTTTAATAACTCGATTTATCAAGGCAGCAAGATCAGCAACCTTGGCTTCATCTCTTTCAAACAGTAGCAGACACTCCTATCTCTGTGAAGGTAGGTGGTATTTAGGACAAAAAATAAAGGGAAAGCATGCAGAACTCACTGTGTTGTGGGTCTCCTGCTGGGCTGAATCTGTAACATCATAAATAAAATTGGAACTAAAGGCAAAGAGCCGTTATCTCCATTTTGTGTCAGTGTCAGAACTCCCTCAAGACAGCTGGTATCCTGTCTAATGTCCTGCAGTAATGAAGTTATCTCTTCTGCCTGTAAAGTAACAGTAGAGCTTTCACACAATGGTTTAGAGAGATCCTGGTGGGCCAATGACATTTTAAATCCATAATAAAACATTATTACATACATTCAGAACAAAGCAGGTCATCATGTCCAGTAGAATACAACCTAGAGACCAGATGTCACATTTCTCAGTAAAAGAAAAACCAAATGTTTCTGGAGCCATCCAAGCCTTGCTATCTGGTGAAATAAGAACCACATGGTAGCATTGCTGATATTGTACCATACACAGTTTTTCTGGCACGTGTTAAAAACTGCAGGCAATTGCTTTACATCTAAAAATAATTTAGAGAGATTCTGCACAGATTAGACATTTTTTACTGGTAATATTTTACAAAAGACTAAGAAACACACTAAAACTAATGATCAATTCTTCAAATTGTTACTGTGTGTATAAAGCTAAAACGATTCCAACTGTAGCTGTTGCAGAGTTCTGAGACTCACAGGCATATCTACAGTTGTCGATTGTGAACACAATTAATGCTGCAGGCAACTGCCTACAAATGCTTTTCATACTTCAGAAGACAAATAGCACGATGCAGAGAAAAGGGAAGGAAGATCATTTTTCCCTCTTTGGCTGATTTTTCTGAGGACTGCAGTATTCACCAGAAGTGAATCTTTTAAAAATAAAGTAAAAAAAAAAAGTAGTAAAGCAAGTATCTACTTTCTTCCACTCTTATTTTCCATTTCATCTCATCTGTCATAAGTTTTTCTGTACTGAAGTCGCTAAGCATGAAGGATGCTTCACCAGTCACAAGGATGTTTGATGGCTTGAGATTTCTGCAACACAAATATTTTCTGTCAGCCTCTGAAACCAGAGTCAAATTCAGTACAACTACAAGGTCCCAGCCTCTACACATCAGAATGTCTGGTGTTTTTTGTGGCAAGGATAAATGGGGTGGTGAGGGGGTTGGAGGGGTTTTTTATGCTTTTTAATTTTTTTAATATAAAAGTGATAATCAGCTGAAATACAATTATGTTCTTCTTTTACTGGGAAATCCTTTAAAATTTGTGACTGTGACACAAATTTATCTGAACAGGGAATGCAACGGTTGGCTTTTGCTTTAGATACACAAAGTATAACTCGTCCACCATAGCCACCAAAATATAAGAGTTAACAGATTTGGTCAATATTCTAGAACTAAAATTAGCATTAGAATTTTAACAAATTTAAAAAAAACAGAGATAACACTTTGCTCAAATGGGTAATTCTAGAACACACTCAAGAAACAGATGATTTCTGAAGTCAAAAAATGATGAATCCCCATATGAAGTCCAGAATTTCTACCTCCTACTCGCCCTTTTGGAGCAGTAAAATTCACTGCCTGGGAGCAGCTGTGCTGAACCAACAGCCACTGCAATGACTCACGACCTATCAAAGAGAACGAGATTTCTACTCACCTGTGGAAAATGTTTTGTTTGTGTATATAAAACAAAGCATCCACCATCTGTCCCAGGAACTTCACAATCACCTGTTGAGGGGAACACATGGAAGTGTAACAAACAGAACAACTTCAAAATAGCTTTTAGACAATAGCTTCCAAAAGCATCCTTCAGTGAAACACGGTGCTCTGGAGATTTTAGGGAAGGCTTTGAGAAAGAGGGAATGCAAGGGAAGAAATACAAAAGCAGTGAGACTGTCAGTTCAACCAGAAGCTTCTTTTGTACTTTTTACCATGTCTGTTATTTTTTCTGACTTCTGCCTTTTTTCCTGGATTACAGATGAAAGATCTCCTTGGCCCGAGTGCTGCATCACCAGACAAAGGAACAGAGATGATATCTGTAACAAAACAGTACATCAAAATTGTCTAATTGTTTGCAGGTAATAACATATCCAGCAGGAAAAACAAAATTAAGCACTTGGCCAAGCTGGTGGGTGTGATGTTCACCAAAACCGAGGTGTTCCAAGGAAGAAGTTCTTTACTGTGAGGGTGGTGAGGCACTGGAACAGGCTGCCCAGGGAAGTTGTTGATGCCCCATCCCTGGAAGTGTTCAAGGCCAGGTTGGATGGGGCTTGGAGCAACCTGCTCTAGGGAGAGGTGTCCCTGCCCATGGCAGGGGGGTTGGAACTTGATGATCTTTAAGGCCCCTTCCAGCTCTGACCATTCTATGATTCTCTATGATTTCTCTCACAGAGGAAACGATATTTGCTTTATTAAAAATACAGCATGTTCATTGGTGTTTTTTTTATAAAACACAAAACATTATTAAGCATCTTATCTGAAGCCACATGGGACAATTCAAGTCAAATATACATACATAAAATCACCACAAGTTTTGCCTGAGCACTGAATAAAATCTGCAAACAATTAAGTCAGGGTTTTCAGCTTCCTACAGCCTTCTATAAAAGGGTTTTCATACAGACACGAAGATCAGTATTGCACAGATTCACATCACAGCCCATGACTCAGCGTGCAATACCGCCATGAGACGGACTCCAATCCACACACCTTTACAACTTCTCTGCACGTTTGAGGAGTTAAAGCAGGTTTGTTTCAAATCTCACCTCATTATCCCAAGTTATAAACAGCTCCTGGTAAGCACAGATGTTTGAATGATGAAGTTTTAGCAAATCTGTTGCCTGCACAGAATTAAAAGAACAAAACAAAAGAGAAATGGAGTGCGCTGTGCGCTTTCTGTGGCTACGCTGTCCTTCTTACTGAACAGGACCCTAAATAATATCCTAAGTTTGACTTGTTCACATCACAACTTTGATCAAATCATTCCAATGCACAAGCTCTGTCACCCATTTGCATGCACAAGTGTCAAGTTAAGGAAAATATGGCAGTAAGACTCTACTCATTGTAATGCTGTACGTGAGATATCCTCTCCCTCAGGATCAGCTTGTGTAAACAACCCTCTTCTCCAGTTCCTAACATCCAAATTGAAAGCACATCTTAAATTAGGAAAGTCAAGATGATTTTTCTATAGTGTAGCCATTATTTCCAGTAACACCTATGCAAGTTTGAATCGCATAAAATATGACAACACTAGTGAGAGATGCTTATCTCCTTGACACTGGTTTCCATATAAGACCCTAACAATTACCAACTACTTTAACAAATTTGTTGATGCTGCAAAATGTAAAAGGAATTCAACTTACTCTCCCGTGGTTGTGCAGACACCAGAGAAAAACTAAGAGCCACTAACTCCTTCCCAGCTGGCACAACTGCATTCATTCCAACAGACACATCAGCAGAAAACCTGAATCAAACTATCAGTAAAACCAGTCCCAATGCATAAGGAGGTCACCTCTCCTAAGTAGGATGAGCCATCTGTACAGACAAGTATTTTCAACTGCAGATGTCACGTGAGACACTGTGAGATGAATCCATCAGGTGCTACCTCACGCATTCTGTTGAGGTAAATCTTGCTATTTTAATAGTATTTCTGATGCTGCTTCTTACCTAAGGCATTGAGACAAGTTTACACAAAAGCCTAAAGGGAGAAAACTAGTCAAATCATGCACATCAAAAAGTGTCCAACTTTGAGAAACTGACACATTAGAAGTTTAGAAATTAAGTTATTAACAATAAACTATAAACAGACCAAGGTTCTTCTTCAGCTTAAAGCCAAAAGGCTGAGCTTTGCTCTGTGTCTTCAGCACAAAACAAACACAAACCCTGAAAAAGAACTATCCCCTGAGCACAGCTGTCCATTTGAAGCTACATAATCAAATACAGGAACAATTAGTACAAAATCCTGATCTGAGCTCAATCAGAGGGCAGAGAGAACACCCCTCAGATAGTCTACCTGATTTATATCTTGACTATTTACTTAAGTTAATCCTTGTAGGTAGAAGACTTTGTTCTGCTAAGACTTTGGTCTTTGTAAGCAAAATAGTAAAGAAAAACTGTGCTGATACCTCCTTCAAGGCCTCATTTGCTTGGCTTTCTTCAATACATTCAATCTGCACCAAACAGAATACAAGAATTAGAACCTAATAAAGAAACAGCCGAACTTCACATTAGAACAATCTTGCCAAGATAACTGAGACTGCAAAGTGTGCATGAACTGGCATAAGTTTTCAACAACAGCTCCAATGGAGCAGTACTGTTGATGGAAAATGGCCAAAACCAGAGCTTTGAATGAGTCCACAACACCTAGACAGACTGTCTCCTGCACTGCAAAGTCGCAGTAAGTTAAGGTCAAAACACATTGGATGGGGTTAAATAAGCTGTTCCTCTTTCCTTATTTCTAACCTCAGTGCTCCGATAAACTGAACTGAGTTTTCTGATTTCCAAACAGCAGCACATTAACATGTAAGCTTACTATTACCCGCTGCCAGAGCTGCCTAACACGTCTATCTCCATTACTGTTAGAAGCGTCCATGGAGATGCAAACATGCTAATGGATTCTTGTTTTCCTAGCAACAGCCTTCTCACCTGCTTTATTACATATTTCTTCTCCGCATCCTTTCCTGTTTTGAGTTCAACCACCAGCATAGTGCCCAGTGCCCCAGGCTGGAGCTCCTCCAGCACCTGCAGAGCAAAGTAGAAACACCTGGGATCAAAAAGTGGAACAAGCAAGGCAGAAAACCCCTTCAAACCTGTGTCCCGGGCACCCTCCACAGCACACACCTCCAGCTCTCAGGAAGCAGAACCACAGGGTTTCCCCCCTAGATCCATACAAGTCTCTAGAGACACAGAGGCTGTCCCTTCCCCTCCAGCACATCTCCCCTTGCTGAGCACAACACCCCCAACTCCCCAGGGCCATCCACATCCTAGCACTCCCCTCCCTGTGACCACGCAGGCCCCTTCCTCGGAGCAGCTTACACCCTCACCAAGGTCACATCCTCTCTCTAGGACTACGCATCCCCTAGAGCTATGTACATCACCTCCCTATGGTTATATACTACCTCCAGGGCTACCAACACCTTCCCTAGACCACAAACCTCTCCCTAAAGCCACACACAGCACCACCTACACCCCACAAAAGGCTACAGCCACCCTCTTCCCACCACACAGGGCCTAGCCCTTGGGGAAGCACCTCATATTTCTCCATAGCAGGGCAGGGCCTGGCCTCCTGGTGGGATGCTGGATATGGAGGGAGCCTCAGGCCCAGGGCGAGAACGGCCCCTCAGCCACCAGCAGCAGACACAGGGCAGCAAAAAGGCATTTTCCTTTTCTTACGCTTTCAGACCGAAAAAAACCAAAGACACCGTTAGAAGCCCACGGGGCGCAGCACTAACAGGCCACAAACTACCCGCCCGACCACACCACCCCACGAACTCCCTCAGAAATGGAAGAAAATTACATGCGGGCGGGCGCTTNGCAGCCGAGCGGCGGCGCGGCCCGGCCCGGCGCTCCTTCCCTCAGACCGCCCTTCCCGCCGTCTGCTACAGCCAGGCCGGGCCTTCCCCCACCCTGAGGCGCCTCCAGTAGCCTTCTGTTGTCGCTATGGGCCGGAACGATATTATGAGCACCGCTGAGGACTTCGCAGACCAGGTGGGTGCCCGTCTGGGGCGGTCTTTGTGTGCTGGGGCCTTCCCTCAGGCGCTGGCCGTGAGGGGGGCGCCGTGGTGGGCCCTTAGCTGAGGTGTTGGGCGGGGGGGGCTCGGCTGCTAGGCCGCAGCCCTGAGGGGCCTAGTGCTGGGCTGGGATGGCGGCGGCCCGTTCCTCCGGTAGGGTTGTGAGCTCTCCTTGGCTGTGTTGCCTCCTGAGGGGAGCTCCGGGGGCTGGCTCCCCGCCCCAGTGGCCGGTTCTCAGGCCCTCACTCGAGTCCTGGCACTGGTCTTTCAGCCGAGCAGGCGGGTTCTGAGAGCTGGGCTTCTAGGGAGCGGGTAAATGGAGGCCGAGCTGCTCTTGTCTTGTGAGCAGTCCAGATTTGCAATCAGGGCATAAAGGGGTGTGGGCAACCTAGGTAGGGGGGTGGTAGTGGTGGTAGGGAAGCAAAATTCTAAACCCTGAGTGATGTCTGGAAGAGATTTACCAGTACCCTACTGCTGTGCTTAAAACTGGGGTAAAAGCTCATATTATAATAATTCTTCTGTTTATTTCAGTGGAGGTCCTTGCAGGTTTCAAATTTTTGATCTCTTATTATACACGAGAGCAGGAACATTTTGAGTGTGAGTAAGTTGATCAGTTGGTGATGGTGTTAGAAAGATCTTCACTGTCATGGTGATTCATCTAATTGAACATAAGATGTAGCATCTAATCACATTTAGCGAGTTCTCTGGAAAATCTGATTCTGCCTAGCTTTACAACCCTTGATTGCTGAAGCAGTGTGAGTTGTGTGGTGCACGATAACACGTCACAGCTCTGAGGGGGCTGTGCTACCTCTGTGTCTTCAACTGAGTTTTACTGGGAAAACCTGTTCTGCGTTTCCTCCCCAACCCCAGATGGAAGGCTCGTTTTAGAGACAGAGCTTTTCATGGTTTGTGGTAGTATTCAGTTTAGGGGGTGTCTGCATCATCTTCGTCATTCTCTATTTACCTTCCCCTCTCACTCCTCTTAGAGGAGAAAGTAAGCTATCACTACAGTGTTCACTACACTTGCCAAAATTTGCAACACTTGTCCTGACCTCTTTATAACACTTCTCTATTTATTCCTGTGTGACTATTTCTAGGTGTCTGTAACACCCCTTTTTTCATACTGCTGAGAGCTCTTTTTGTCCAGCTAAAATGCGGTTTGCTCCCTCCTGAAATGAGTTTTAAATGGCAGAACTTTATTTGTGTTTGACCACGTTCTATTTAAAGATGAGTCTTCCCTTTGGCTGTGGAATTTGGGGTGTTTGCATACACTTAGCCATCAGATTGCAAAACAGTTTTTATAGCTTTCCAAGTAACTGACTCCTTTGATAAATCTGCTTCCAAATAACTGCCTGGTTCAGTAATGTGTGCGCTGCTGAAATTCAGTGTCACACCAGTGTAGGAGCGGAGAGATTTACTGAACAATAACCTTTGGTATAGATTGCGAAGTTAACACTTGGCATTACAGAAACTGTTAGTTCATCTTGGATTAAAAAAAATAAAAATACTTGGAACGTTTGGACTGAAACTATGTTGAAATGCCCCTTGATGGAGGCGGAGGAAGTGAAGCTGGACAATGGCTGTTCTGGGAGCTGAATGCATTCTCATTGATAGCCTTGCTTTCTCCACTCCCTGTACTAGTCAAGACCTAATGAGTTTTAACTTCTGTAGCATTATAACCCTGTGGGAGAGTGTCACAGCTACTTCCATGGCTTACCAGTAAGTACTGAATGACTCTTACAAGACAAGAATAATCTGTTCCTTAAATTCAAACATTAGAGCTTGATTCTTCTCAAATGCTGTAATTTCCCGTTGAATTAGCAAAGTATGCCTTCAATGCCAAGACACTCAGTAGTAACAAGTGGCTCTTAATCCAGAGGAGAACTAGTGCACAGAAGATGTGGTCTTAGAAAGACAGCTAAGCTTCTCTGACAGCAAGCTGTCAGAGAAAGGGGTTGTCCTACCTCTCTCAGGGCTTCGTTCTCCTTTTATCTCACACTAGCACTTTTCTGCCAACACTGGAGACCTGAACTGGCAGAGGGGGGGGAAGTTTATTTTTTTTCTATTGGTTCAGTTATCTCATTCTTTAGGTCAAGTGAGCACCAAAGCTGGTGGTGGGGTCAGTGGTGATGAGAACTAGCTGTTAGTTTAGCTTGCCCATGGCATGAATTTGTAGCACAGTGTGGCTGGTGAGCTGTTCCCTTCATTGTTCCCCTCTCCCCTGGCAGTTTCCAGGGACTGCAGTGGGAGAGGCAGCTACTTGGTGGGTGTTAGGGGGTGCTCCTGCTGATGTCATTGAAGGCAATTTCTAAATATTGGGGAGGGTGGAAAAAGCTACTGGGGGTTATCAAAATCTAGGTGATGTGCAGTGCGGGGAAATCAGGATATTGGTTCAAAATGATGCCCAGCTGTGGGTTTTATGAGTTGGTTTGCTTTTAAGCCCCATAACACCAGCCCAGTGTTATTAATTAAATAATTTACATACTCAGAATTTAAGCCCTTTTTTAGTGATTCTTGTTAAAATGTATGCTGAGCCTTTCAGTGCAGTCACCATGTACAGCTGACATCATACTGAAAATAGCTGTATCTGGGGCCTGTTCTGATTGTTCAGGGTTATAGAACTGGTTGTCTCTCCCCTGTAATCCACATAAGGAGCAGATCTCAAGTTCTGGTGTCTCTAATAATCTTTAGGAATGTGGGTGCTTGGTATTTCTGCCATTCTGAAAAAAAAAAAATATGGACAAAAATGCATAGAGACTATTGAGTCATTGTACTGCAGTGAAGGGGCTGTGAGGAAGATCCAAACTCCGGGGGCTTTATTTAATTTTCCAATATAAAGGCTGATGTCTGTTGTTCAGCTAATTGTAGCATCTCTATCCTATTTTGCAGAAGACACAAGGGAGAAGAAAATTTCATTGTTAGTCTCAACTTTTTTTGTGTTTTATATTAAGGAAACTGAATAAGGAAACTCTCTTGATAATGTAGCTGTATCAGTGCACTGATACTTTATTGTTATAAGCTAAATAGCTTATTTGGATTAGGCTGGGAAGGAATCTTCCCATGAAGAGAGATAGCAAAATGCAATATACAACTAATAAATCCCATTTTAAAGATTTGATTAATAAATAGCCTTTTGGGAGAGTAACTTGATACAAAGCGCACTTTAGGAGTGAAAAGCACTGCCGTGAGAAATTTTCCTGCAACTAAAAACATGATTAAGACAACTGGCAATGTTCTGGTGGGTCAGAGCTCTCTTCTTGCCTTTTGGAATAAGCTGGAAAGTGTCTGTTCCCACTTCTCTCAAGTAACTTGTAGACATAAAGTAACCCAGAGTGATGGGTGCTACTCTCACTGTGATTTTCTTGATTTTTATTTTGTTTAGATGATATTTCCTTGAGCGGAGATGTATATATATATTATTAATCAAGATCACTGGTATTCCTGGCTGCTGGAGGTCTCTGTCCTCCCAGAACAAAGCAATCTGTTCAACAAATACAAGCTAGATACTTGGAATACACTATATCAAAGGTTCTAGACTAATGAAGCTGTGCAGCCCACGAGAGGACTTTCTGCACAGATGAGCAGACCGATGCTTGTCACCATGATCATAACTTCTCTGATCTGGGAGCATGCATAGACACAGAAAAGACTTCTGTGTTTGGACAGAGTATCTCCAGGTGACAGCAGAAATTCCCAAGTCCTGGCTGTCTTACATACACAAGCATAATTGCATGTTTTTTTATGCTTAAAACCACAACTGGATTTTTCATAAATTTGAGACTGTTGGAGGTGGGATATAGTTTAGGAAGCGTGAGAAGACTCAAACCAATAATTTTATTGTCTCATTTTAAGGAGGCCTCTATGGATTTGACTATTTCAAGCTGCCTTTGGAAAAATAGGTCTTGAGCAGAGATTTGGGTTTTAGGGATCCCTGGATCCTCTTGTGCCTCTTTGCTCATTAAACTAAGAGAAGCGTTTAAATCTATCTTTGCCATTCTAATCCCGCTAGAAGGGAAGTGCCAATACAAAGCCCCTCTGGTGTATGTTAGTGACTTGGCTCCAGCACAGAACCAGCTGTTCTTCTTTAAAGTAGTTTCACTATAGCATTTTGTTGTCTTTTCTCAAGTTGTTTTGCCTCTTCCGAGGAGGCAGTAAGTACTAAGAACAGTTGATGCAAAGCCCACAGCAGAATGAACCTTTCAGTTACTTCATGTTGTAAGTTTAGCGCTGCTGCTTCCATCCATCTCAGCAGCTTTGTCTTGGCTCACATGTGTTGTGCTTAGCAGAGTGTGCATTTCAAGTCCCTTGTCTTAACGGGGTATGTTTCCTAAGAGCTCCCAGGCTTCCCGTATGTGCTGCTTTTATCTGTGTGAATCATAAAGGAAGTGGTCTTAGGGTGCAGTGCTGGAGCCATGTGTTGTTAGTGGTGTGTAAAGACAAAACCAAGTTGTCTGGTACTACTAGTTCAGTCCCACTTCTAGAGGTCCTTTGTTTCTTAAAAGTTACTCTGTTCTTAGTTAAATTACTTTAGTGATTTATACCTCAATCCTCTAATCATCAAATCACTTGATATCTGTTATGCTCTCCTGTTGTTATCTCATAATCATTCTCTTTCCTGTCTAGAGCTTTGTGGCTAGTTCTTCTTTTGACCTGAATTTTGTTCATGCAGTCTGTTTCTGAAGCTTATTTACTTACTAAGCTTGCTGGGTACAGGGGTTTCAGCTTGTATGTAGCTCAGTAAATGCAGCCAGTGATGGATGTTATTATGGAGTTATGGAGATCTGAAGATGGAGTGTGTCATGATAAGGTTGCTTAGCACTGCTCAGGCTTCAGTCTTCCTGACTTGTCTCAGGCTGATTGGATATGCACACTTGTGTTTAATGGATAGCATTGAGTTTCCTCTATACACCTTGAGAACAGGTAAATGTTAAATACCTTTTCTTCCTGGCCACTTGACAGTTGTGTCCTTTTGGGGAAGGGGAAGATGAGCTCAGATCACCTGACCATTTCAGAAGGAGCAAAGATGAGGCATGGAAGCAGATACCCCCCTCTCAAATGTTTGCTTCTCTTTTCAGCTTTTCTATGGCAGGGTCTCTTTCCTTTTCCTACAGATGCCTGACATTTGTTCTCTTTCATTTCCTTCCAGACCAAAGTTAACCTATCTTGTCTTGACAAGGCAGACTTACTTTACAAACATTTTCTGATTTTTGTACAATTTCCAAATTAACCTTGGATATTCCTTGGTATTCCTTAGGAAGTTTGCCCAAATGTACAGTGAAATCCAGGAGAGAAGAAAGCTGTAAACCAAGATGTCTCATTCAGTGACAAAGATCACAAATTTTCTTCTGACTCATTCATCCAACTGTTGACATGGCTTAAAAGAAGTCTGAAGTGGCAGCCCCGAGCCAGAGTACAGCTGCACGTAAAATGCACTTGGTTGACTTGGATCTTGACCCTTAGACTCTGGATGCACGCAGTACAACTAGTGTAGTGTGTTCCAGTATTAACTGTTTAATTAACTATTTAGCATGTTTTGCTGGATTTTTTTTTTCTTTTGTGGTAATCTTCTGTTACACAGGAAGCAAGATTGGTCATTTGTATAGGATTTGGAACAGCCTGTAGTATTTACTGATTACTGTGGCAAGAATAAATGTTCATGGGAGGCTTTAGTCTCCTTTCCCTGTACTCCCATATGTACTGGCAACATGTAATGCTGCCAGAACTTAAAAAAAACAACTATCTGCCCAGAAAGAAACCAATTGGCTGTATTATTTAACCTGAAATCAATGTTAATACTGAATTATGAAACAAAAGGGTTGTGTGGCTTTTCTGACCTTTTTGTGTGTGTGTGTATAATATAATTCAATGCTGTCTGGAAGACACCTATACACATATAGGTTTCCCTACCCCTTTTTGTTCTTGACGTAGTGTAATATTGCATAAACTGCATGAATCAACGTGCCTTACAACACATTGAACTTTGTGGGAGATCATGGGGTTTTGTGAACCGGCTCTTCCTCTCAGTTCTAACGCAGGGATCTTGGCAGAGTCCAGCAGTTCTGTGAGTGCTTGTGACAAGTGTCAACCTGCCTGAGCTCTGCCTGTCAACTGGAGGTAGAAACCTGCTGGATAATCCTGTAGTTAGCTTTAAAGTTTACCTTTGTTTCTTACTGGACCATGCTTACTCAGATCAGTAGCATACACTGACTCCAAGTGTGTCCTCCTGGTGATCTGCCAAAGCTGAACCTGTGCATGAACTGGCCCAGCCAGGTGCCAGCCTGCCTTCAGAGTGACAATGTGGAGCCTGGTGGAAGTCTCCAATAAGTAATAACCAGTGCTGTTCAGGAAACTGGGTAACAGTTAAACGCTTGTCATAATGCAGAGGCAGGAAGTTTTCCTGTGCACCTCACAGTCCTACAGAGCGTGTTGATCTAGACCCTGTTTGGCAATTGAGTATTCGTTCCCTTATAATCATTGTAATTGTAGAGCAAACTAACCGATGAGCTTGCAGAAAGGAAGGGTATGTGGGACCAGGTACCTCTTACATTTCTGAGAACTAAGGCTCAGCACCTCTTGCATGATGATAAAATTTCCTTTTAACTGCTACACTGAATTGTATATATAAGCAGCTATTCTTTCTGCAGAAGATGCTATTTTTAATGGTAGTAGATGCTGTATGTACTTGCATAGAGGATAGAGGGTGCAACTTCATGTACGCTGGTCTAATTACTGCTGCTACACAAGTCAACGTGCTTTGCACCATTGCTGTTCAGAAGAAAGTGAAAGTTACGCTCACTGTGTGAACTGAAATGCAAGTTTAACTGCAGAGAGGCTCCTGGTAAACTATAACAACATCCACCTGCAGCAAGTAGCATGGCAGAAAGCTTATTAACATGTTTTAATTTGTATGGAGTTAGTTCTCTGTCAGCCTGACTCCCTGAATCAGTTTGTTACAGGGTGTTGAGTGCCTGAGCTTGTGAGTGGGAGTAGAATTGCCCTTTTGGCTCCTGGCTATCTGATAGTTGAGCTGTAACATGAAACCCTGAGATAGACAAACTAAAGCCAAGGTCAGCCTTCAGCTAGAAAGATCTCCATCAAAACATGTTCCTGCTACACAAAAAGGTGCCGCTGGGTTCTGCATTTCTCCATGTCATGGTCCAGAATGCTCTTTGGGTGGAGTATGACAACAGGTTTCCCCCACTGCTCCCAAGTGTTCTTAAACTGAGGAAGAACTTAATCCAAGTCCCAAGTATACGTTCTCTCTAGATGTTGATGACCCTGTGAGTGAGAACTGCTGATCCTCAAGAGTGTGTGGATCTGTTATGCCTTGAGTACCTGCTTGCCTGCCTTCCTTGCTAACGATGGTGTCTGCCTGTGCAGTTCCTGCGGGTGACGAAGCAGTACCTCCCGCACGTGGCCCGCCTGTGCCTGATCAGCACCTTCCTGGAGGATGGCATCCGCATGTGGTTCCAGTGGAGTGAACAGAGGGATTACATTGATGGCACGTGGAACTGTGGCTATTTCCTGGCCTCCATCTTTGTGTTCATAAATCTCTTCGGACAGCTGAGTAAGTGGCTCTGAGGCTGTTAAGGTGGATGCCAGAGCACTCCAGTGTGTTTGTCACCCTGGCTCATGTAAGCACGGGATGCCTCACTGATTTCTTAAAAGCCATTGGCAACTTAGAACTGATAGTACTACATGAGCTGAATTAAAAGAACTTGTAATTGACCTGTTTCAGCCTTTCCTGGAAGTAGCCTTGGAGAACTTCTTGTGACACACTACCTCTGAGTCAGAGATGCCAAGAGTCCATTAGGACAATCTGGTTTCAATTCTGTACATGCATCTATAAACACATGCTACACCCCCTGAATTCTCTAAATGAAATGCTCATTTTCTTAAACAGGGTGGTGTTAAGACTTTCTCAGCCTGCTGGTTTTATGGGTATTAATCTCAATGGCAAAGCCTTATCCTGCAGCTGGTACACTTAAGCCTGAGAGAGGTGCTTGTGCCAGACTTCCAAAGCCCAGGAATCAAAATAATCCCAGAAGCAGAGCTTCTTTGTGTGTTAGGTGGACTTAGAGTATCAGAAATGGAGAGAAGTAAAATTACTTCTGGTTTATGATATGTCCCTGATCTGCTATTCTTGATTGCTCTGCCAACTTCTTGTGTTTAGGGTTTTATACCCTCATATTTTTGAATTTAATGTAATTAACAGTCCTCATGGTGAAGTGGAAAAGGCTGTCAGTGACTTGTGACAGAAGACTTGAGGAAGGATACAAAGCAAAAGCTCTGAAGGAAAAGAAGTGTAGTGTGTTTGCCCTAACAGTTACTGCATTTAAAAATAAGAAAGAAAATCCATGAGGAACTGTGTTTCTTTTTAACTCTTCTAATGCTTTAATGCTAATAGCTGCTGTACAGTGCTGTGGGTTGGGGACTACATTCCGCATGTGCTTATCCTCTGTAAAAGAAAAGATACTTCTGGAATTAGAAAACATTTTAAAATGCACTAAAACGTTTTGGTTCTCAAACTGATTTGTGCCAATGTGCCATTAAAATTTCCTACCTGATGTTTTCTGTGGCACAGCTGAATAAAATGGGAAGTTAGCATTCCCACAGCATCTCTTCCTGCACAAGCCACGAGTGTAACTGTGTTCAATTTCCCCAACTCAGGCGGCTGTATCCTGGTGCTGAGTAGGAACTTTGTGCAATATGCCTGCTTTGGACTGTTTGGAATTATAGCATTACAGGTAGGAGGCTTAAGTCTTCAGCCCTTCTAAACTCTGTCTTCCAGATCTTCTCTCTTAGCCCTTGTACTACCAATACATAAATACAACTTGCAGCCCTGGAATTTTTCTTCACCCTGGCCTAATGTCAGTCCTCAGTGGTATTGAACTGCTACTGTTCTTAGATCCTTGCCTGTAATTGCAAATAGTTAGCTGGGGATGTTGATTTAATACTTGATCTTAACCAGTTTAGCAGTAGTGACTTGTGATTTACCTGTGTGTCAGTAATGTGCCAAATGTGGACCTTGTAGCTGGTTTGGCCATCAGCACACAACTTTTATAAAGGACTATCCCCACCAAGGAGGATCCTAGCTAGTAGCATCCTTTCTGTTTGAAACTGATGAATTTTTGCAGGGGCTAAAGAACAAATCAAATTCTGGCTTCTGTTTCCTTTTTTACACTGACTCATCAGACCACAGTGATGCAACCTACCTCATTTCCTTCAGTATGACATACTTCTAATTGATTTCTGTTACGGATAGTACAGGCTTGAGATTATAACATAAATTCAGAACTTTGGTGTATGATGTCTTAACCTGTTTTCTTCTCTGCCTAGACTATTGCATACAGCATTCTATGGGACCTGAAGTTCTTGATGAGGTATGTCTGCTTCTTAAAGTTTATATCAAAGCAGAATAAAGACTCTATCTGTCATTGTTGTCCTCTGACAGAGGAAATGACCCTTGTATTGACTAGAAAGATGTTATAAATGATGCGCTTAAGTTGAACAAGAAAACTAAACAAGAGGACTAAAGCATGTAGATACCAGGGTAGTTTCTGGAATTCTAAGTCTCTTAATACCTTCTCTAAGTAAGGGGAGGGCTCTTAAACGTGAGCTTTCTTGTCAAATCTTGAGTGATGGCAAGCTGTTAACCTTCCCCTCCTCTGAGGGGAGGGCAGGGGCAGCCCAGGAACTATACTCTGGGCTTACTACAACCCTGTAAATGTGTAACTTCTTAGTGGTACTGCTGCTCTGTTTTCTCAAAGCAACCTCTGAACTATTTTGGCATGTATGGCTAAACCTGGGGTACAGAGTAACTTCAACACAACTGAATTCATGCTGTAGCAGATGCTGAGCTACTGTGCCTAAGCTGTGGGTGCTGGATTGCTCTGATGGGCTGTACATGTCTGCAGGGCTTGTGTAAACTGTTGTGTACAGTGCTGCTGTTTGAGCTGTGAAATCTAATACAGACATGTATTCAGTGTAGGTCACTCCTCACTAGAATGCAGATTCTTACCGAGTGGAAATTGTGAGATAAGACTTGAAATCTGTGTATCAGTGCAAACTAATAAACTGGGGTTGGTTGTGGGGTGTTTTTTCCCTCCCATTTCTGTCTTTCTGTAGGAACCTTGCCCTTGGGGGAGGCTTACTGCTGCTTTTGGCTGAGTCGCGCTCAGAGGGGAAGAGCATGTTTGCCGGCGTCCCCACCATGCGGGAAAGCTCTCCTAAGCAGTACATGCAGCTGGGGGGTCGTGTGCTGCTGGTCCTCATGTTCATGACACTGCTACATTTTGACATGAACTTCTTTTCTGTAAGTATCTGAGTGGCATGGATGAGAAGCTCAACATGAACTGGCAGTGCACGCTGGCAGCCCAGACAGCCAACCCCATCCTGGGCTGCATCAAAAGAAGTGTGAGCAGCAGGTCACGGGAGGTGATTCTCCCCCTCTNTGGCAGGGGGGTTGGAACTTGATCTTTAAGGTCCCTTCCAACTAAGCATTCTATGATTCTATAAGAGTATTACTTACAGAACTAGAATATAGTGCCAGCTCCCAGGCTGGCTGCCAGACCTAATCAGTGCTTATCATTAAAGTCTGTTTTCTGGTAGAACTTAAAAATATTTTGGAAAAGCTATTAAATTATCTGTGCCATAACTTGTTCTGCTGGACTTACCTATGTTCTGTTCCGATGTTTGTGCATTTAAGACCCATATGTAAACTTGTGGGGTTTTTTTCCTTGCAGATTCTGCAGAACATTGTGGGCACAGCCCTGATTATCTTGGTGGCAATTGGCTTCAAGACTAAGCTGGCTGCCTTGACTCTAGTCATCTGGCTGTTTGGCATCAACATCTACTTCAATGCCTTCTGGACCGTCCCAGCCTACAAGCCTATGCATGACTTCCTCAAATACGATTTCTTCCAGACCATGTCTGTAATTGGAGGGCTCCTTCTCGTGGTTGCACTGGGCCCTGGCGGAGTCTCCATGGATGAGAAGAAAAAAGAGTGGTAACAGGAATAACAACACTTCTTGGGACATAATGTATTAAGTCCAGAACTGATTCTCTATGGATTCAACAAAAACTGCCAGCATTTTACACGTACATGCCCCCTTCCTGTTAAAGGCACAGATGTTTTGAATTTGATTTACAGTGGCACCAGTAACATAATAGATAAAAATCCTGTTTCTTCAAGGAATGTTACCTAGGCTTATTCTAACTTCCTAGATTTGGAACTAACCCAAGGAACCTGCATTTTGCTGATGCTTCAGTGAGTTGCAGTAGAACAGTTGCTGTCTTCAACGTCAGCAGTGTTATAAAATTTGAAATACTGTGAGAAGATACAGCAGCATCACTCAATCTGCTGTTGGGTTGTAGTTATAACTAAAAAGAGTGGATCCCTTCTTTCACCCTCATCACAACTGTCTTGTGTATAAGGATTTCTATTGCTGGTTATAGCATTGCTTATCGAGGTGGGAAGCAGCATTAAAACCAAAAAATATCACTTGTTCTTTTGCTGCTCAGAGGCCTGTAATTTCATTTAGCTCAACAAGAGGGGGAGGTGTTTCCTGCCCGCAAATAAAAGGCAAAAAGAAAACCTTGGAAGTAATTGAACCTCCCTCTAGGTAAGAAAAGGGGGAGGCTTTTCTAACATGTCCCAGTTCTGCTCTTGAGGGGAACAAGGGAGAATCCTGTATTGCTAATCGGATTTCAAGAAGGAAAGCGGGGAGATACTCCTGAAGAGACAGAATGTTAGACTCTGTTAAAATTCTGTGCCAAAAGAACTCTATTCAGCATTCTTTCCCCAATGTTACCCCTCCTGAATCCCCAAGAAGGGAGCCAAGTTGTGCTGCGGGTTCCATAATAAAAGCTCCTTTCTGCTATTAACCAGCTTCCATCCGTGTATACCCCAAATTTGCATCTCAATTGCAGGTTATTGGTGAAAGTGTCTTCAGACTTGCAGAAATTCCCCTTTTTCCCTGCACTCAGATGCGAGATGAGAGCAGTTGATCTTCTAATCTGTAGTCTTTGCTTCTTAGATTCACTTCAGTTGGTCTCTCAGCTGTAGAAGTCCTGGTTGACTGAAGAGTGGGAGAGCTGGGGCACTGCTCCCGAGTACAGCCCCTTCTCTCTGCCCTCATGGGCTGCATCCCAGGTGTGGGATCCCAGGTGAAAAAGAAATAAGGGTGGAAGGCAGCTCCATGCTGCTGCCAGCCCCACTTCCCAGCTCTGTATGCAAACAGCTACAGCTGAAGAATCCAAGTGCAAAGCCTGGACAGTGAATAAGCAGCCAGGGCTGTAACTTGCGTGTTCAGAGGGAGGAACTCCTCAGCGTGATGGTGAGGAGGGAGGAAGGCCCTGTTCTCACTTCTCAGTGCCACAACCTCTGTGCCATGAACATGCTTAGTGCTGCTCAGATGAGGCAGTTTGTCCTCTACTAGTCAACTAGGTGAACCTGTTTCACTAGATTACGAAAGAGTTCTAGAAAGCATGAGCCCTACCAACTTGCTAACGTTACCTTGATTCCTTGCACTGTTGTCTCCCTTGAGAAAGCTGCTCAGCTGTTTGTTTGAAGGAGTTTTTCAGCTGAACCCCTCCAGCAGGAGCTATTTACCAGGGTCTCCTGGGAAGGACACTAACCTGGACAGTTCAGCTTAAAGGTTGCATTTTTAAGAGATAAAACTAGGCTGAAAGAACTGATGACAAATAGAAGAGCACTGTTGAATGTTAAACCAGTGATTTCATCACCTTAAGGGGAAAATAGCCCATGGAACAGCAAGATGTGCTGCTGCTGGAGGAAACGGATTTGTATGTGGGGGTAGATGGGAGGGGAAGCCAGCATTTCGGTTTAGGTTGCATAGAAGGTTTTCTGATTAAAAAGCTTTTGCAAGAGAAGTTTTCAGTTCAAGCGTTGGCTGTGTCTGTCTCCTCACAGCAAAACAATCTGGTCCTTTTCGTTACAGATAATGCAGCACAGGATGCTCTTTCTCAGTTTCACTGCAGGTCCTGGAACGGTTTTAGGCTACACTTTTAGATATCTTCACTGCTGTTGATGTTCATAGTATTTATAAATGGAATGACAGAAACAAGTCCTGTAAGTAGCCTCTATGTTGATTTTTCTTAACTCCTTTGTGTGCTGTCTACCTGTGGAGCTGGATGATGGACTAGTCTGAGACAGCGACTGGTTTTCTCTGTGAAAATCAAGTCCCCTTCCCAACAAAAGCCCCCAGAAAAGGACCCGATACTGTCCCTTGCAGCAGAAATATTTTGGTACTAAAAGGGCCCAGTTAGGTGGAGGGCATTGTAAGATATTTTTAGGCAGCACACCAGGCAGACTTACTTTGAGTCCTGATGCAGAAGATTCTGGTTTCCTACATACACTGCTGTATTCGTGCATCTCCAAAAAAATACAGTGACCTCTCCCTGTGGCTGAGAAGCTCCCACAAGCAGGATGTCAGCGATCAATTGGCTCTGGAAAGTGTTCTGGAATTCATTCTGAATATATTTTTTGCTTTCTATGTGGAAAAAAAAAAAGAAATAAGTATAAATTCTCATTTTATGCTGTATTTTGTACCTTAGTTGTGTTTGAAAATGTTTTGATTTTTGGAAACAATCAAAATAAAACAATGGCATCTTTGTATCCACTTGGCGTGTGTGACTGGTGACGCTCCAGCTGGGCTACCTGGAAATGATGGCTGGTGGTCTCCCACCTACTGAAAGTCATCTTCCCACAGCTGCCTCTCTTTCCCTGCAGCCATCACCCTTCCCGTGGTGGTGGGTAGCTTGAAGTTGTTAGAATACAACTTAATTCTACCCCCCATTCCCTGCTGTAGCTGTTAATGGAACAGGCAAACGCTCCAGCCAGCCTCATGCACCCTCTAGAATTGTTACACAACAAGCTTCAGGCCACGTGTTTATCATAAAATTTATTTGCCATTGGCTGCTTTCTTGACTTTCTTGAGGTTCTTGGGTTTTCGATGATGACTCTTGAATTTCTTCTTCAAAGGGCCTGCCTGTTTCTGCAGAGAAAAGAAGATAATCAGCTTTTTCCAAACCCCAAATCCAGGCCTGCCCAAGGCAGCTTGAAGAGAAACCAAGGGTTGTCTCTTCTACAAGCAGGCACAAAAAGCCTGGTCCCAGAGCAAGCCAGGATCTCTCCTTGCCCTGTCCTGCAGGTTAGTAGCCCTTTCTCTGCCAGGGAGGTGGTTTCCTTGGATACAAACAGTGATGGTCTCCTTAGGGAAATGAACCTACACTTCAGCCAGTTTTCACTTCCCAGTTTGATTGGGTTGTAAATGATCCAGCCCCTCCCTTGGGAGCTGCTTTAGAGAGTTAAGTTTTATCCATCTTCAGCCATATAACATTTATCAGCTTTCCAAACTGAGAAGGATCAGGGTGTGTCCTCGAAGGCAGGACCTGCCCGGCTCCTCAAAAATAGGCAGAAAAAGGGTCTAGAAGGACCCTGCAACTTCAAAAGGGTTCAACTTGTGTTTGTGTGTGTACAGGGAGATTCCAGACCCCACAAGCCATACTTCAGTTTCCCTGTTAAGGAGAGCATGCAGCAGGATCCCACCAGAGATGAGGTATTTAGACAGGCAGGAACATCCCTAGTTACTGCAGATGGGATAAACGTTTACTGGGAGTAGTTCTGTGAGTCAGTGGCTGGCACACAGGGAAAATCTATTCTCCTAAACAGCTTTGTACCTTCTGCTGGTTCTCAGACAGGAACAGAACATACAAACACCTACAGGATGGGATCCCACTCCCCCAATTCCTTACTGCTGCACGGGGCAGCGGGACTCCCACCTTTCCCCTTTTGTTGCCTCTGCTGACATCTGTTCTCCCTCCGGCCTCCCCGTTCATGTCACCATTCTGCTTGGCCCCGTCATCCTCGCTGTCTGTTGCAAAGTCATCACTGCCCTTTGTGGTCTGTGGAGCTGCCGGGCTTTTTTCTGGGAAGAGGGCAGCTAAAATAGAAAGATTTAGTTGACAATGAGTTCCCTGTGCAGACAGGCTCTGCTTCCCCCTGATTTTACTTCGAAGGCGTCTTAAAGGTGATTTGCCAAGCTATTTCCAGTCTCTAAGCATATACATGTCACTGCTGAAATGCTTTGGAAATAAACATGCTGGTGTTTTCTTAGAGACACGCCTGGTGCTGTCACCAGCCCCGTTCTGGGACCTGCTGGGCACAGTGGGTGCTGTGGTGTGACTGGTGTCCCAACCCTGCTCCCCCCAAGCCGGGCAGTATCTCCAGGCACACGTCAGCACAACAGCCTGACCCGCTTCTCCCAGACTCAAGGCCTTGCTGAGAAGGAAAGCAGAGACCTAAAGCAGCAAATCCCAATGGATCAGGTATCCCTCCCCTCACACATTACCTGATCCAACTCTGGTTATTTCCTAGTGAGAACTGTTACTTGGTGGTGGGAAGTTTTTTCAAACCCAAGAACCCCCAACTGGAAGACACACACCTCCGCAATGGGAGCAGTATAAGAAAGCTGGGATAAAACGAGACAACAAACTCCCTCCAGGATATAGATGACACCAACATTCTTACTCACGTGGGTACAGGTCACTCATGCTGTCATCTGTCTCCTCTCCACCCTCATCGCTGGACTTTGGCTCCCAGAATTCCTCTTTTCTGTAAGGCTGGCTGCTCCCGTTCAGTTGGCCATCGGTGTGCTGCGGCCGCGGCTGCTTCTTGTGGCGCAGGCAGGCAGGGACATATTCCACCCCTTCCCTCTGGCACTCCTCATCTAACAGGGAGTGTAGCGATAGGACAAGGGGTAATGGTTTTAAATTGGAAGAGGGGAGATTTAGATTAGATATTAGGAAGAAATTCTTTGGTGTGAGGGTGGTGAGGCACTGGAACAGGTTGCCCAGAGAAGCTGTGGCTGCCCCATCTCTGGAGGGGTTCAAGGCCAGGCTGGATGGGGCTTGGAGCAACCTGCTCTGGTGGGAGGTGTCCCTGCCCATGGCAGGGGGGTTGGAACTGGATGATCTTTAAGGTCCCTTCCAACTCTGACCATTCTAGATTCTATGAAAAGTATGTTGAGCTCCAACTCTAATATATATTCCTATAATTTACAACGATACCATGAAAGGTGGGAAAGATGTTAAAGACTGTGCTGGATGTGTGAACCACCCTCTCTGGAACATCCTTACTCTAAAACTTCCCCAAAGTATTTGCTAGAGGCCAATTACTTCCTATACCTGGGATCTTCCTTCCCAGCACAGGCACCAACACCGGTACATTACTGTCAATCTAGTGACATTTGGATGGATGGATCCCCTTCCTTCATGTAGAGCTACTGGAAGCTCAACTCCTCAGGGGAAAAAAACCAAACAGCTCAGCTGGTTGTGTCTTCAAAAAAGCTACTTACATGTCTTCAGGGCCTTCTGATAGCGCTTCCCTTGGACGTGACGCAGCACGTGCTCTGGAAGCTTGTTGATGTGTCTGAGAGTCAGTTTGCAAAACAGCTGGTGCCTGACAGAGGCAGAAAGACAAAAAGAGCCAGCGACAGAGTTTAAGTATGCTATTAATAACTTTTCACTTATAAGCATGACGCTCACAGTCAATAAACAGTTTATAAAGACTTTCCCAGTCTCCCCAAACCCATAAACACTCAAGAAAGCTCAACCACTCTACGTCAGATTGAACAAGCATGAAGCATAACACACAAGAGAAAGAATACGTACAGATTCTTTGTGCTGGGCACTATATGGGGCTCGAACTTGCCATAGTCAAACTCTCTGGCAGTCTTTATCAGCCGCTGGTACCTCTTGCCGTTAGTATAAGCCTGCAGCTCCGACAGCCGACACGGCATCTCGTGGCCTGTCAGCCTGCATCTCACCTGAAGAAAAAACATCTCTGCTCAGGGAAGCCCAGGGGATTACCCCAGCGCAATGGAGCGGGGGAGAGACCTCAAGTTCCCGCCAGCGTCCCCCTCCCCAGCCCTCCTCTGACTTGAATCATAGAATGGTCAGAGTTGGAAGGGACCTTAAAGATCATCCAGTTCCAACCCCCCTGCCAGAGGCACGGACACCTCCCACCAGACCACGTTGCTCCAAGCCCCATCCAGCCTGGCCTTGAACCCCTCCAGGGATGGGGCAGCCACAGCTTCTCGGGGCAACCTGTTCCAGTGCCTCACCACCCTCACACCAAAGAATTTCTTTCTAGTATCTCATCTAAATCTCCCCTCTTCCAATTTAAAACCATTACCCCTTGTCCTGTCACTCCACTCCCTGACCAAGAGTCCCTCTCCAGCTCTCCTGGAGCTCCCTTCAGATCCTGGAAGGCTGCTCCAAGGTCTCCCCGGAGCCTTCTCTTCTCCAGGCTGAACAGCCCCAGCTCTCTCAGCCTGTCCTCACAGCAGAGGTGCTCCATCCCTCTGAGCATCTTGGTGGCCTCCGCTGGACCCGTTCCAACAGGTCCATGTGCTTTCTATGTTGAGGACTCCAGAGCTGGACACGGGACTCCAGGTGGGGCCTCAGGAGCGCAGAGCAGAGGGGGAGAATCACTTCCACAGCGGCTGAAAGGCCTCTGGGCAAGGGAGCTCCCCAGGGCCGAGCCCATCTGCCCGGGACACCGCCGCGGCCTGCGACCCACCGGCCCCGGCACCCCCTCAGGAACCCCTCAGGGAGGCGGCCCGGGGCCCCCACATGGTCCCCCTGAGGGGACACAGCCCCGGCATCCCCTCAGGAACCCTTCACCTTACCTTGCCCGGCTCCAGGAGGCTGAGCAGAGGGTGCTGCCGCAGGAACAGCTGCACCTCCTCGGGCACCTCAGCCATGGACGCGGCGCCGGCGGATCCCGGCGTGGCCATAGAGAGGCGTGGCTAGAGAGGAGCTCGCCTCCACTTCCGGTGCCGGTGCCGGCCCCGCCGGGGAGCAGCCGCACCATAGAGAGGGGCAGCTAGAGAGTGACCTGCCCGCGCGCCCGCACCGGGGCTGTGTGGGCCGGAGGCGCGGTGGTGGCGTTGCCATGGCGACGGGGAGGCTGCTGCTGCTGCGCGGCGGGCCGCGGCTGTTGAGGGGGCGGCGGGGGCCGGTGAGGACCGAGGAGGGGCGGGCCGAGGGAGAGGGGCCAGGCCGAGGGAGCGGGGTCGATCTGAGGGAGAGGGGCCCGAGGAGGGCCGAGGGGAGAGGAGCCAGGGCCGAGGGGAGAGGGGCCCGGTGAGGGCCAAGGGAGCGGGCCCGGGCTGAGGGAGAGGGGCCCGGGCTGAGGGAGAAGGGAGCGGGGAGGACCGAGGGGAGCCGGGCTGAGGGAACTGGGGCCCGGTGGGGGCCGAGGGGAGCGGGGTCCGGGGAGTGCTGAAGGGAGAGGGGGCCTGGTGAGGGCTGAAGGGAGTTGGGCAAAGCCAGGCAAGGCCCCGATCCAGCCCTGGGCCTGTCCCCCCGCGATGCTTGGCGCTGTCCCAGCCCCTGGCCGGGCTCCCGCTGCCCGGGCCCGCCGTGGGCTGGTGTGTCTACCCCGCCCCGGTGGAGGTGCGGGGACCGGGTTCACTGTGCAGGGAGAAGTGGCTCTAAAGGTGGGAGGAATCGTTGGGGAAAAGGCTGTAAATCTGTCCCTGCGCTGCTCCAGCGTGGCGGGACTGGGAGGGCAGGTGCTTGTCTGGCATTTATTTCAAGACAAAATTAAGACAGTGTGTGTCTGCTGATAGCATAGATGGAAAGGGAAAGATTGTTTGCTCTGTAACTGGAATTTGCTTTTTAAAAAATAAAAGAAATTATAACGTAGACTACAGCGTTTCACCAGCAGTTGTGCTCAAATGGTTGCGTGGAATTTTGTTTACCCGCTGATACGGATCATTGAGACAACTGATACCATCTAGATATAAATTTTACAAAGCAGACACTACAAAGGATGTTTCTTACTTCATGTAGGTATTGCATTGCTTGATCAGAAGAACATTTTTTGGGTATCCTGTAACTAAAGCAGGTTCTGGTCTGGTCCAGAAGACTAAAGGTAAGAAAATACTTGTTTGGATTGCTGTCCTGTTTCAACCTTATGCCAAAAGCTGACATTTTCTGCAGGAATTTGGCATCTCCTTTCCCGTACAAATCCTGTTCCTCATTCTGTTTTTCTCTAGATATTTGTTTGAGGTTCTGCAGACCACAAAGTTCTACAACAGCAGCTGGCACATCTGGAGAGGACGTCATACTCAAATGGGGCCTTTTCCTGGTCCCTCTCACCACATTCTGTCTTGGCACTTGGCAGGTACAAACAAATACTTCAATTTTTGAAGATATGAGCACTTGTGAGCTCCGAGTTTTCTCCATCTCTGGCTGTTTAATTTAGTTAAAATCACATTTTTATGCTTTTATTTCAGTTCAAATATTTCCTCAAACTAAAGTCAGGAGTCATTTCCATGTCTCCAATTACCTTGGCCCAATTAGGCCAGGTCTGAGGAGGAATTTAGAATGATTTTAGGGCTCGTTGGGGTTATTACATTGCTCTGTTCTACCATGAGGAATTGCTTTTGTGTTTGTGTACTTTCAGGTTCAGCGACGAAAGTGGAAATTAGGTTTGATTGCACAACTGGCCTCAAGAATTACATCAGAGCCCATCCCTCTGACATTAGAGTAAGAAAACTGAGACTGACACTGTGATACTAACAAAATATTAAGGCAGCTGCTTATTCCATGAGGTGTTTGTGTTCTGTTTCTATTTGCCAGCTGGCTCTAGAGTAAAGCATTAGGGAGAATCCCACAATAACATTTCCTGATTTGATTTGCATGATTTTGTTTTCATCTTGTTCCGTGCAGCCCTATGGAACTAAAGGAATTGGAGTACAGACCCGTGAAGGTCCGAGGGCATTTTGACCACTCCAAGGAGCTCTATATTCTGCCACGGTCACTCGTGGACCCTGAGCGAGAAGCCAGGGAAGCGGGGAGGCTGACATCCCACCCGGAGAACGGAGCCAACGTCATTACTCCTTTCTACTGCACAGATCTGGGGTAAGGTAATGAAAGTCCTGGCTCATGGCAGCAGCTCTCTTCTGTTTTGAAAAGCTGAATCGTGGTGGTTTGCTTCATATGGATAGCTCCCTCTCCCTTAAAAGGCATCTCTCACAGTCTGTGAGAGAGGAGGTTTGATTTGGAATTGTGTTTGAATTCCCTTATAACCTGCACTCATGAACAATACTTCTTCATGTAATTCCAGGGTGACAATTTTAGTCAACCGAGGATTTGTGCCCAAAAAGAAGTTGAAACCGGAGACTAGGCTGAAGGGACAGGTAAGGGGAATGTGGGGAATGGTGCGTGTTGCTTTCTGCCCTGTGGTTACCCAGAGGCACCACTGACACACCAAGACCAGGCAGGAGCCCTGCTCAGCATCACAGGGGGGTTACTTAAACAGTCATTGCACTTTACAAAGGTGGCAAACCTTTTCTTCCCACATTTTTGTTAAGTAATTTTTTTTTTTCTTGATCTGCCCTTTTCCCTGCTGTGTTCCAGCACTGCTCCACTGCAGGGCACAACCTCTTGTTTTATAATCAGACCCCACAAGAGCCATATTTTTACACCAGGACGTGGGACACCACAAAACGAAACAAGTCTTGAAAGATTCCTTTTTTTCTCCTCTGCACTTCTTTTCAGATTGAAGATGAAATTGATCTCACTGGGGTGGTGAGGTTGTCAGAAACCCGGAAACCTTTTGTGCCTGAAAATAACATTGAGAAAAACCGCTGGCACTACCGTGACCTGGAGGCCATGGCGAAGGTGACCGGGGCCGAGCCCATCTTCATCGATGCGGATTTCAGTAAGTCACAGAGGAGGAACCCACCTCCCATTCACATCGCTCTCCCCCTCTTCCCATTCAGTTACTTACTTCCCCATGGCATTTGTAAAGGTAGAATCATAGAATTGTTCATGTTGGAAGTAACCTTTAAGATCATCTAGTCCAACCATCAACTTAATGATGATACAAAGCCATCACTAAACCACGTCACTGACCGCTATGTCAACCTGTCTTTTAACTGCCTCCAGGGGTGGTGCCTCAACCACTTCCTTGGGCAGCCCATTCCAATACTTAATAACCCTTTCAGTGTCAATTTTTTTTCTTTAAATCCAGTCTGAACCCCCCCTGGTGCAACTACAGGCCATTTCCTGTTGTCCTATTGCCTGTTCTTTGGGCAAGAGACTGACGCTACCCCCCAGCTACAACCTCCTTTCAGGGAACTGTAGGGTGAGGTGTCCCCTCAGCCTCCTTTTCCATAGGCTGAGCACCCCCAGCTCCCTCAGCCTCTCCTCGTAAAACTAATTCTCCAGCCCCATCACCAGCTTCATTGCCTTTCTCTGGACCTTCTCCAGCACCTCAATGTCTTTTTCGTGGGAAGGGGCCCAAAACTGGCCAGAGCACTGGAGGTTGGGCCTCACCGGTGCCCAGGACAGGGGGACAATCTCCTCCTGAGTGATATGAATAGATCATAGAATTATGCACCTCCCCTTGGTGCAGAGATGTGACTTGTGCCCTGCATTGTGCCTACAGGGAGCACGGTCCCAGGGGGACCCATTGGAGGCCAGACAAGAGTGAGCCTGAGGAACGAGCACATGCAGTACATTGTCACCTGGTGAGTCACCACCCAGCTTGTGACTGACCCTCCACCTTCCTTAAAGCTTTCCCTCTAATTCTTACTCCCGCATCGGTAAGACTGGATGAGCTGTTAAGCTCCAGAAGCCTAGTTTTAATTATTGCACCACAGCCAATTTAGGAAGGTCCAGTCCAGCTTGAAATGAAGGTGTAACCACGTGATTTTGTTTTCTTTCACAGGTACGGCTTGTGTGCTGCAACTTCATTCTTGTGGTACAGAAAATTTATACAAAAATTACCTCTGTGAGGGGAAGGACTAATCTCTTCTCTCCTGTCCTACACTCAAGAGGAGACTTTTTTAAAGAAGACCACAGTCTGATCAGTCCTGAGTAACTACTGTAGCATCCAGAGTTTCAGGGCAACACATTCAGTGCCTGTGTGCAGCTGCCAAGCTGCAAATGGACTTTAAGCAACCGATGCAGACTCTGAGCTCCTTCTGGTGTGATTCCAGATGCAGCCTGGAGGTATTTAACTTCAAAATTTCAAGTGGCTGTTGAGACTTCCAGTGGAGCTGATTTATGCAGCAATCTCAAAGGTACACTTTTCTATTCTGCTTGGTTTTAAACTACAATTCTCCCCTGCTGTATTTTCCAAAAGATGGTGAAGGATTTTGTGAATCAGTTTCTTTGCACTGAGTAGTCACTCCTGAATTCAGGAGTGGGTCCCAGCAGTTGCATCAGAATAAAGAGAGCCTCTAGGTACTCGCCTCAAGCATCTTGCATCTTAACAGACCTCACTGAAAGGTTCCTATGGATACTCAGCTTCACAGGAGCACCATGAGGGCTACCAAACCCAAGCAGCAGCTACCTCAGCTGGAGCCTTATCCAGCTTGGTACCTCCCAGGCCACAGGACCAAGTCACAAATCAGGAAAGAACAGAAAAACAAGGTGGTCTAGATTCTTCTCCCACCACTTCAGCCCTGGAAGAGGCATTACAGACCTCCTCACAGGAGATCCCCATCTGGTTAGACTGGTAAAAGCTGCAATACCCTGCAAAACCTAAACTGTAACCATGGTTAAGTACTGCTGGAGATGATCTAGAGCCATTTCTAGTTGAGAGGTATTTGCATAAGCTGGGCTTAAAGGCAGTACTAGCCTAAGCCCATTCAGTGTTATGATCACACACCACATACTGCTGGGCTTGCGTGTTCAAAGGAGAGGAATCCCTGGGCAGCACTAGTTAAGGGCAGTTGTTCCATGTAAATTAACAGCCTGCTGTGTGCAGCACTGTGCAATCATTGCTAATTGGTCCCTCCTGCCCGGAACACTCCCATTAACAGCGACCACTGAAACTTCCATGGGGTGGTTTATTCTTTTTATGTACAGAAAACACGGTACAAGCCAGTACATTTTCAGCCCAGCTTAGTAGCCAGTTCTTTAGCCTTTGCTTTCTCAAGCTTAGCAATGCGAGCCACCGATTTGGGACCCAAGACGTTACCACCCCAGTGACGACGGATCTGCAAAGAAGTGAGAACAGGTTAGAGGTTTCATACAGCCTCTTACTCCATAAACAACTTGTTTAGTTACACTCCTTTCTGCACAAGGGAATGAGCTCCCTCAATGTGGAAATCTTACACATTTCAAGCAGTCAACTACATCTGGGGCAGTGCAGAGATCCAGGAGCTTATTCCCCACTGAACAGTGTTGGATTCAGCCACGACACATGGGGGACAGAGCTGAGCCAAGGAGAATCTGTTGCCCTCTCTGCAAACCCAGCCCTGCCACAGCTCCATTTACTTGTAATTTGGTACCAGCATGCACATTTTACCCCAGCCCCAGGTAAATAAACTAGATACATTGCCAAGCAAATCTAGGTACACCCAACATGCTTAAAAGTGATGTCACTATGTCTGAAATTATTTGCCTTTCACTGGCAAGCTTCTGGGGGTGTTTATGAACTGAAAGCCAAGGGCAGCAGCAGAGTCAATCTTACCTCATCGTATCTGTCATTGTAGTTGGTCTTCACAGCCTCCACCAGCTTTGCAAGGGCTCCCTTATCCTCCCTGTTGGTGACAGTTTTAGTTCCTTTAGTGCTTTAACTTAAAACTTTCCGTGATTTTTTTTTTTTGCCTCAGGATTTAAGAGCTCACAGCAGCAATATGATTTTTCTGGGTCAGCATAGGTTGGTTAATCACACCAACCATCAATGCTTCAGGAACTTGCACTGCCATTGCTCAGAAACTAAGTTTAATTTATTTATTTTAAAGTAATATGCATTTTGGTAAGCCAAAGTAATGTGTATCTTCAGTATCCAATGGAGTTCTCCATACAACAGCACACCTATATTAAACATTACAGAGATAGTATTCTAGTTTTACTAAACTAGAGACCAAAGTTCACTAGCCATAGAATCATAGAATGGTCAGAGTTGGAAGAGACCTTAAAGATCATCAAGTTCCAACCCCCCTGCCCTGGGCANAGGGACACAGAATACTTACGGGTTAACCTGGGTGAAAGCAACACAGGTACAAGTTTTCCTGTGGACCAGTCTCCCCAGTCTGGCTTTGCCCTTGATGACACAGTATGGCACTCCCATCTTGCGGCACAGAGCTGGCAAGAAGACCACCAGCTGAAAAGAAAAGGAACATGCTGCATAACTGAGGGAGAACATCTCTTTATTCTTTGGATCAGCCTGGGCTATGGCAGTTGCTCAGTGTTAAAAAGCTCGTTTTGCTCTTCATTGTTGATTCGGGTGAAGAAATTCATACATCATTGCAAGGGCCAAGCCTCATTGTAATGCCAGGACAACTATGAACACGCAGAGGTAAATAAGTAGTTCTATGCATTCTTTTTCCATACCATACATTTATCCTAAAATGCATTTTCACCCCAAGCCCACCTCTGACCTCAGCTTAAGTAGCAGGGTTAGCCTGGACACATGCCAGCGAGGATGCTCACCTCAATGGGGTCCACATCGTGGGCAATAACCACAAGCTGAGCTTTCTTGTTCTCTACCAGAGTCGTAACACTGTTAATACCTGAAAAACAAGTTAGAGATAAGGGTTTGATTCTGCTCAGTCTATTTTCAGAGCTTTCATGTAAGCCTCATACAACCAGCTCAGGTTCCACAGCGCAGTGTCATTGTGAAAGTTATGACAACTTTTCACGTTTATTCAGTAGCACAGACAAGGTATTTCATGGACAATTTGCTAAAGCTCAGGGTTAAAAAGCTCGTCTATTTTACTCTTCACTTTGAGCTCAGGTGAAGAAATTCATACATCATTGCGATAGCTTGTCCAATCCCTTCTGGCTGGAGCTGAGTACGAACTCTTCTCATCAGTTTCCTGACAAGCACCACACCCCAACGTGTGCCAGCAGCCAAGTCCATGCACCAAATTACCTGCTCGAAGGACCGGTGGCCGCTTAGTTGGAGCATCTCCCTTTCCTGCAGCTTTCTGCTCGGCACGAGCCAGTAGCCTCTGCTTCTTCTCTTGTTTACTTTCTGGCCTGTATTTGTGCGCCAGCTTCAGAAGCTGTGTAGCTGAAAGACAACACCTACTAGTTAGTTAGCTGCACGACCTGAAAACTTAAGTATTACTTTTTAAAATACTTTTATGTGCATCAGCGATCTTGGTGGTTGTCACCACGTGTATTTAAGACAGCAAAAAGTTAACATCACTTGCACAGCACCAAAGCAGAGCCAGCTGACTCCCTCCACAGCCTGGATTTACCACTGCTGGCAGCAACAGCCCCTGCACTGTCCAGATGAAGAAGTGCCTGTGGACCCTCCCCCCCCAGCACTTCCTCCTTTAAAGCAACTTGCTTGGCAACATCTACCAGGGAATTAACTCTGCATCGGTTGAAAGTTTCCTGCCACCTGGAAAACAGGTTTATTCATTCACAGAAGATCCTGAAGTCCCTGTCCCTCCCCCCCCCGTTTCAGTGTCAGCTCGCTAACAATAGGCATGAGCTGGAGCACAGGACATTCCATTCAAATATAAGGGAAAACTTCTTTCTGGTGAGGGTGACAGAACCCTGGAACAGGCTGCCTGTGGAGGTTCTGGAGTCCCTTTCTCTGGAGATTTTCAAGACCTGCCTGGATGCAGTCCTGAGTGATGTGCTCGGGGCAGCCCTGCTTAGCAGGGGAGCTGGACTAGATGATTCTAGAGGTCCATTCCAACTCTGACAATTCCATGATTCTGGCGTCCCCCCAAAGCCTACACTCACACAGGCTATCTGCTTACACAGCTAAAAGACCCCTCCATGTTCTACATCAATCTGGAAAAACGGCCTCCAACGCAAACACAGTTACATTTACTTTGGGCTTGGGGCGTTAAGTTCAAGTTTTGACATTTTCTAAACCCCTTCTCAGAGTAAACAGCAGCCAACAAGACTTATGGCAGCAAACTCAGACTATCAGAAACGCTTCCAAAGACACTCTCTGCTAATTTTTTCCTTCCTCTTGAGGCACAGCCCATTAAGCACCCAAGAGAACTCTATGGGGCACATCCACCCTTACCTGTCTGGCGGTCCAGTGCCTGCGTGAACTGGTTAATGGCAGGAGGCACCTTCAGGCGCTTGTAGAGAATGGATCTCTGGCGCTGCAGCCTGATGTAGCGTGGCCATTTCACAAATCGGGTGAGATCACGCTTCGGCTGGATATCCTGTCCTAAAAAAATACATATTTGAACTCAAAGCTGTTCCAAACACACAGAGCAACAGCAAGGAACAGGCGTGGGTGCATCAGTGATCTTGGTGGTTGTGTGTCAGCACAACTCTCTCTCAGATGGCAAATATTCTTTCACATCATCTGCAAATATGGCCCTACAGGGTCTGAACAGATTTACCACATCACGTGCAAAACGGCAAGATTAATCAAAAACAAACTCAGACAATGAATCTTTAGAACATCGGAAGTTCAGCAAATTGTCCATCTCCACCTCCATATATCTAGTGAAGGACAGCTCTTAATTGCAAGGCAACTGCCTCCATCACACTCTACCTTCCACAGCTTTAAGTCTTCTAATTACAATTTAGCCATGTCCCTGCCCAGAGCGGGGGGTGGAACTCGATGATCTTTAAGGTCCCTTCCAACTCTAACCATTCTAGGATTCTATGATCTGCCTACAGAACAAGAGAGCCTTGAGCGAGGAGCCCGATACCCATTTACTCACCAATGCCAAAGTTCTTGGGCCTCTTCTCAAAGAGGGGGTTGACAACCTTCTTCGCCTCCTGCTTCTTGACTACAGCAGGGGCTGGTGCCACCTTCTTGCCCTTGGCCTTCTTTCCTTTCGGCTGAAAATAAGAAACATTCTCTTGCTTCTTTTGCCTCTGGCACTCGCGTACTTAACAGATTTCAGTCCATCTTGGCAACGCACCTCCCCTGGAGGCCGGCAGCCACAGAGAGCAAACCCTTCGCTGCGGCTTTAAAAGGCTTATGAACCTTCCAGAGAGCGAAGCCGTTTAAAACCGCCTGTTCTCTCATCAGCGGGGCAACAACTGCCCATGGAGCGGCTGGCTCTCCCCAGCCCTACGCCCCCCGACACCCCCACCACGGCCTACCCGCCACCATCCGCACTACTCTGAGAAAAGCGCTGCGGCCCAGCGCCGCTCCCATCAAGGCCCTGGCGCAGAGCAGGCCCAGGCCCGGCCTACCCAGTATAGGCCTCACAGACCGGGCCCCAAACAACCCTCCACCGCCCCCCGAGGCTACCGAGCACCCGATGGGCACTCCCCGCGGGGCCACGGCCCAGCGATGAGGCGGATGGGAGTGGATTACCGCGACCCCCGCCCCGCAACCATCTCCACTCACCATCTTGGACTGAGGAAAAAGAAGGGGGCGCGGTGCATGCTGGGAAATATCTACGCGGCGCCGTGTCTCGCGAGAGGCCCGTGGCGACGCGCGTGAGGGGCGGGGCTCGAGGAGGGGTCGGAAGGGGAGGGGAGGGGCATCATGGCGCAGCAGCGGGTGCTGCCGCAGAGCAAGGAGACCCTGCTGCAGTCCTACAACAAGCGCCTCAAAGATGATATCAAGTCCATCATGGACAACTTCACCGAAATCATCAAGACGGCTAAGGTGGGCTTAGGCCGAAGCTGAGCGTTGAGAGGAGGGCACTGCGTCTGTTGGAGACCTCTGGCCTCCTGAGGGGAGAGGGAGGGGGTTTTCCCCGGGGACAGCTTTGAGGAGAGACCGGGGTTCCTGAGGGGAGAGGAACGGCCCTTGAGGGAGGAGTAGAGCCCTTGAGGGGGGGATCAAGGCCCTTGAGGGGAGCAAGGCCCGTGAGGGATGGGGGGAGCGGGGCCCTTGAGGGAATGAGGGGGGCGGGGCCCCTGAGGGATGAGGGCGCGATTGTGAGGGGAGAGGGAGCGGCCCTGAGGGGAGGGTGGCGGGAGGGCCTTTCTCCCTGTTCCCCTGCGAGTGGCTGTGAGGGAAGAGACCCCAAGGCAGGCGCCTGTTGGCTCTCCTTGGCTGCTGCTGGCCTCCCTGCCTTGCCCCTGCGGGCAGCCGCAGCGGTGTTGCTGAATGGGAGAGAACCACAGAAGCAACAGGGAGGGTAGCAAAAACCTCTAAAGTGTGGAGGCGGCCCTGGAGACGCCAGGTGTGGATTGAACTGAAATGAGGTGTCCGATGGTGGTTAGTCATCTATTGTGATTTGGGTATGTAAAGGTGGGTATGTTTACTTCTTTCTTTTAGATTGAGGATGAAACTCAGGTCTCTCGAGCAACCCAGGGTGAACAAGATAACTATGAGATGCATGTCAGAGCTGCAAACATTGTGAGTAGCACCCCGCTTTTCAGTCAGTGGGAAGCACATCCTTCGGGTACTGTTGGGTTCATTATTGCATCTAGGGCATCCTCACAAGGGCTGTTGCTGGAAGATTAACCTGATAATTTGGGTGCCTGTTGGGTGAATCCCTTCTCTAGGTGGAAAGCTGGGTAGCCTGGCTTGTCAGCTACAGGTTTCTATCAGAATCCTCATGTAATGTGGGTCTTTCTACTTTATTCAAGGCTTGGGCTGCAGGAGCAGCTTGGGAGATCTTGTTTTAGAGTTGGAGCAAAGCGCTGTTTTGATATACTCTGTGATTTCCCTCCCTGCTACAAGGTCCGAGCTGGTGAGTCCCTGATGAAACTTGTGTCTGACCTGAAGCAGTTCTTGATCCTCAATGATTTCCCCTCTGTGAATGAAGCTATCAACCAGCGCAACCAGCAGCTGAGAAGCTTGCAGGAGGAATGTGACAAGAAGTTGATTGCACTACGGGATGAGATTTCCATTGACCTGTACGAGCTAGAAGAAGAATATTACTCTTCCAGGTACAAATAGGGCAGTGGACTTCTGCCTTATGACTCCAGCCCTTTTGTGGTAGTTAATCCAGACAAACAAGTGGTTCTTAGAGTATAGGTCTTGAGGATGTTCCCAACAAAATTTCAGTCCTATTTTTAATTGGGTCAAACTGATTTTCTGAAACTAAAGCAACTGCCTTTTCCTTGTAGATATCCTACAGGGTATAAAAGTCGTGGTGAAGGAGGTATTTACAGCATCCAGCTCTAGGTGCTTGCTATAGTTGTGTAGATTTGACAGATGATTTGCTTAGGCTTCCTTTGTTATCATTGTTAAAAGAGATGAATTTCCTTGGGGATATAGGCTTCTGTCTGAGTATCCCTCTGGAAGAGCCTCTCTCTCTCTCCCTAGAGAGATGCTGAGCTGGGTCCTCATGTTAGATGAGATCAACATGTCTTTGTAGTGAGTTCGTCACAAGTGACTTGGTTCCACAGTGTGCCTTTTCCATTGTAGTCCACTGCCCTGGCTGCCTGGCGTCCTGTTGGGGTGAACATTTGAAATGAGCCAAAAAGATAGGCTCTGTTTCATTGAATTATGAAGTATTATGATAGGATTTTTTAAAGAAGAATTATTAGTGATCTGTGGCATTTTTAATATTTTTAAAAGACTCTTAGAAAATGGGCTTTTGAGAATTCAGACACTTTATTTTTTTTATTTTCTGTCATGCACTCCAGCACTTCTAGTTGATGACGCAGTAATTGAAAGGCAAATGAGAACCTGATTGGGGTTGGAACTAGATGATCTTTAAGGTCCCTTCCAGTCCAAACCATCCTATGATTATTTTGGTTGCACTATCCAAGCTAAGTGAAGTCAGTGCAATAATGCTGTGACTTCTGAGTAGGAACTTAACTTTTTAAAACTTACTTAAACTTCTAGTTACCAGGTTTCCTTTTTTGCCTTTCTCTTCTTTCTAAAAATGTGGGATGCCTATAACCCCAGCGAAGTCAATTAAAACCTTAAAGGCTCAATATCTTTGAAAGTTAGGACATTATTTATGGGTAATATATGTTTTAGGAATAAAAAGATATTGATGTGACATAGTTTAGGAACTGCTATGACATTGGAAGAAAACTTGAGGTAAAAGTTTACAGTGGTTTTTCAAACTTTATTCAGTCTTTTTTTTTGAGGGGTAGCAAGGGATCCTAGAAATATCTCAGGTTTGGAGAGGGATGGTCACAAATCCAAGCACCAGTCCAGGCCCCTACTACATAGACTGCACAGAGTGTAGCAGTGAGCTGTATCCAAAACCACGTGGTGTGGGATGATAGTGCCTCTCGTGTGCCAGGTGTGCTTCCCTCACGTTGTCACCAGACTGTCACTGCTGTGTGTCAGTGACTTTTACTTGTAGGTTAAGGGGTTTTGACCATGCTGGCATGGTCTGTTCACCTGCCTGGCACCAGATGCCATGTAGAGCAACCCTTTGTAACAGAACATCTAAGCACAAATGTTGGCACACAGTAGAGAGATTTGCCTTCATGTTTGTTCTTATGAGTGGACACAACATAGGAAACTTGTTGACTCTACAGATCCCTCCACCAAAACCTGTTATCGTGTAGTACTTTGTCATTTGCTTTTAGCACTTATTCCCTTCTTGTGCTCTTTCCTGTCTTGTTCTGCACCAAAGAAACTGTGTGTATGTGAATATAGAAACAGTGATTTGTTCAAAATCCTTTTATAATTGGAGCACTAAAATATTTTTAATGAAACTTTATCGCCTAATGTGGGGAAAAGGGGTTTTGTTATGTCTTGAGTGATAATCATGTTTAAGTGGCTGTAAATGCAATAGCTGGTTTGCCCACAGATGGGCATTCTGTGCTCTCCTGGGAGCCTAGCTGGGGTTGCTTCTCTGCACCGTTCTCATGGGACTTAATCCCACAGAATTTTTAAAGAGGTGTGCAGTCCCGTGGGGCTGGGACGTGGGTTCCAGACTGCTCTCCCACACTGGAGTTTCCCCGAAGGTGATCAGTTAGTTTATTTTAGGTCATCTCTCCAGGAAAGGCTGTAGAAGAGTGACCTCCATGGCACAGCACAGCTCTGGGTGTTGCAGAGTTTAGAGCTTCCCTATGCTGTGTAGCTTGTTCAATCCCTGTGTGCTGTTCCTGTTAAAAACCAGTTGGGACTGTCTTCTGTCCAGCATTTGTCACTGCCATTGTGTTAAAGGGGCTGAGGAGGCAGCTCCTTGACCATAACAAGGTACTAATAGAATGTGCCTCGGGTGTAGGGGCAGGTTTCAGTGCTAGGATTTTGATGAGTACATAGGAATTTTGAGGAGACCTGAAAGCAGGTCCGTTAAACTAAAGCTAAAGTAGATTGTTCTGAAGGAATTTTTGCTTTCAATCTCTGTATTCAGGTAGTTTTCTAGAACTGTTCCTCTGCACACAGACCAGGCTGTACATCTGAGGGCAGTAGTGAAGTCCCTCTTGTGCTCTGAGGACAGAGTAGGAGGCTGGCCCCTGCTTTTGTGGGCTGTGCAATAGCTGATTCACCCTGATTTTTGAGGAGTGGTACATGAGAGGCGAAGCTTAGACCTCTGGGACTGTCCTAACTGGGGCAGCAGGAGAAGCAGTTACATTTGTGACACAGCTGAAATTTTCTTAGTAACTCACCTGTTACTGTGGCTGGGTTCTCCTTGGAAACCACCGTTTAGCCTGATGTCTAAGACTGACAGAGAAGTTCTGAACCATAGTTCTGGTTCAGTCCTGAAGGTCTTTGCTAAGCGAACCCAGTTTCACTCTGCGTTGGGGACTGCAGGGAAGGGTGACCTTCCAAGGAATTTTACAAAGGCCCCAGATAAAAAAAAACCTGGATCTTCTTCCTTCTCCCTTCTACTGCAAAGCCAACTGGGTGATGTTGCCAAAAGAGAGCTCCAATGTAGATGCTTGCACTAGTGCTCTGTGCGCTTGTTCCCCAAGCAGTAACTCCAAATCCAGCTTTGCCTTCTCTCATCATCCTAAACCCCAGTCTTGCCTTTATGTTCCGTGGCTCCCTCCTCTGAGATCACAGGAGCTGTCTTGAGTGTGGGGTTAGATCTCGACTTGTTTCATGTTTGTGCAATTTGAAGTGCCTCGTATTTCTATGCTTAAAATATTTCCCAGAGCATCTATTCAAGTCCGTACGTTAAAAATGTAAATAAAGCTGCAACAAGAAAATGACTTGACCCATTGGGTTTATTTTTATCTGACCGCAAGCTGCTTTCTGCTCCAGCTCTCACTTTGTCTTGGATGTCTCTTGTGTGTGCAGCTCCTTCCTCTCTTTGGACTTTGTTTTGGTTTTGTAACAGTTTCCTCCATCATTTTTCTTTTTAGTTTTAGCCCTTTGTGTTGTGTTTTCCTCCGAGCACAGGCAAGAATTAGCCAGTTGTTTAAAAACCTCACTTTCCCCCTGGTTCATCCAGCTTTGTAGTCTGGGGTGGTCAAATCCAGGGAGCTGCTTTTAGAACAACTGTTAATTCAGCTTATGCTGAAACTGGTAGGAGACATCAGTAGTCTGTAATCCGGTTGGGGAGCTTCAATAGCAGTCTCAGGCCTTCTGTGGAGCACATTTTTGAAAGGGCAAGGGTGCAAATAGGTTTATTCCTTATCATGACAGAGATAGGCCCTAAAATAATAGTGCTGAATTGTTTTCTGAACTTCAGTTTAGAGCAGGATTTAATTGTTTTTGTCCTCACACAGGATGGGATCTAATTCCAAGTAAAATAATTATGGATGAGGTCTTTGCCTCAGTCAGTAGATCTTCTAGGACTTCAGCCCAGATCTTTCCAGGGATTTAGGGTGTCTGGATTAGAACTGAGCCGGTTTGAGTTTGTAGGTTTGAGTTTGTAGGTTTGGCTCTCAAATTCCCCTGATCCTCACCAGGCCCACGAGGTTCAAGACCAGCCCTTAAGGGATGTCTTAAGGAAGGTCAGAGTTCCAAGAGTTGTGCTGAATTTCTGAACACAGACCTTACACCCGCGAATGGGGTTTTTTTTGCCATTTTCTTAATGCTTTGCTTCTGTCTTGCTCCCCCCACCCTTCCCCTCCCTCCCCTCCTCTCTTATGGCACCTGCTGTCTCTCCTCACTGGGGTTGGTTGTTCTGGAAAGCTACAGTCTGTGTGACAGCAATGACCTCCCGCTGTGCGAAGCCTACTGGAGACAAGACTTTGCCACGCTGTCCCCTGAAAGCCTCTCCATGCCTCTGGCAGCTGCCGCAGCGGAGCAGAGCATTGCCACCTCCCAGAGCTCCACCCCATCGCACCCACACGTGAACGGGCACGGGGCCGGCCCCACGGAGCACTCCTGAAGAGGATCCTCTGCTGCTGAGCCTCTTCCTCCTGGCGGCACCGTGCTGCTGGAAGTCTTCCACCTGCTGTACTGAGGAAGCATCTCCCACTGTCAGGAGAAGGCACTGGAGCTGTGTTTGCAGGTTTCTGCTCACTGGGTGGCCACGGTGCTTTCTCCACCCCTGGACATTGCCACCAGTGTTTCTCTCCCGTAAGAGAACACTATAAGTAAATATGAAATTGGTTGTTCTAAGAAGTTAGAGTTAGGTTTGCTTTTACATGACATGATTGGTGTGTGTAGAGCTCCTTAGGAGTCCAGTTTGTTTCCATGTGTGTTGGGAATTGAATTGGTTTGGGATAAACTTGAGCCAAATGCGGGGTCAACAAGTGTTTTGGGGTGTTTGCTTCCTGAGGTTACTGTGTTCTGGCTGCTTTAAAGCTCTCTCAGGACGGCATCTGACAACCTCCCTTCCAATTATAGAGTTAAGAACCTTGCAGTATTTTTTACACAGCACCCTTCACTCTCAGAATGCTTCACAAACTTGAACTTTTGCTCATGAGTCCTTTCCGAGGAGGCTCTTGGAGAGACCCCCAACAATGAGCACTGCTCTCCTTTTTGGGGAGAAAAGGGCAAACCGAGGAGTCAGACTGGGGTGTCGGTGCTGCTTTCCAAAGGCTGTAGACAAAAGCAGCGATGCCCTTCAGTTTGTCTGTTCCCTTTTCCAGTGTTTACCCAGAATCCTGTTGACAGCCTGAGCTCACCGGTGTTGATGGTTTTGTCTGACCCTCTGGAGGTGCCCAGGGTGCAGGGAAGGACGCTGGGTGACTCCTGCTTTCCCTCCCGGTGCTTGTCCCACAGCCCTTGGCAGCAGGGCCCGGTTCCTGCCCTTCCCCATGGTTGTGGTTGTGCCCCAGCCCTGGCCGGGAGGGGGGTGCAGGCTGCCGGGTGCCCCGGTACCGTCTCGCTGCTTTGGATGTGAATTTCGCTGTAATTTTTGTTTTATTTTCCTTCCATTCCATTTATAACATTATTTTTATTTTGTAATTAGGTGGTTTAATAAAACTAACTCCTTTCCATCATTTCTTTTTTTTAAAAAAGTGTGGTTTAGACCCGAGGCTTTGCCAAAATACCTCAATGTTGAGCGTACTCTAGGCCCACGGGGTGTGTGTCCCCGTCCCGGGTGTCAGAGACGCCTCGGGACCGCTACGGTTCCACCGACTGTGCTCCGAGACCATTGCCAGTAGGCGGACCCGGGGCGGTTGATCTCTCCCCCGGGGCGGTTGTCTCTCTCCCGGGCCGCTCATCGCCCGTAAGGGCCTGCGGCCTCCATGGTGGCAGAGCACCTGCGACCTGCCCACCGGTGGTACAGGGGACGGCGGGGGATGATGGCGTCACTTCCTGCGCGACGCGCTGAGGTCGCTTCCTGCTGTGAGGGGAGAGGGGGCTCCGCGGCCTGGCGGCGCTGAGGGATCTCGGGCCGCCGCCATGGCCAGCCTGGCCGCCCAGGACTCCTACCTGCAGGCTCTGGCGAGGAAGGTGGATGCGCAGCATTCCCCGGAGGCGCGGAAGAGGAAGTTTGGTAATGGAGCGGTGGCGCTTGGGCTCCTGTGCCTCCCGAACCGTGTGCGGGGCTCTGGGTGCGGACAGGCCCGCTGCCCGGTGCTGGGCCCGCAGCGGTGATGGGGCCTTTTTCAAGAAAAAACCCAACAATCTCTTCTGTCACACGGGGTTTCTGACCCTCTGTACACGTGGTGGATTGGAGGTGGGAGAACTGGGGCTTGGGTGAAGTGAGCACGTGTGCTTGGGGCTGTTTAAATAAATCGAAACTGTGGATTTTTTGAAGATATGGCTTTGCAACGCTGGAACTTTAGCCCTCAGTAGTGACTGAATGTTATGAAGTGGGAATGTAGTGTTCCCTTGTTTTATCAGAGAATGGAATCACAGAATTGTTGCAGTTGGAAGGTCCAACCATCACCCTAACACTGCCAAAACCACCACTAAACCATGTCCCTCAGCACCACCTCCACTCACCTTTTAAATCTCTCCAGAGATGGTGATTCTCCCGCTTCCCTAATTGTTCCAATATTTGGTAACAGTTTGGGGGAAAAAAAATTCCCCAATATCCAATCTAAATCTGTACTGACATAACTTGAGACCATTTTCTTTTGTCCTGTCACTTGATAGTTGGGAGAAGAGAACACCACCACCTCAAACTGTAGAGAGAGTTGTTTGTGTAACTTGTCTTTTGTCTTCTAGAATCCAGGCCAGGCCAGCCTAAGGATGCTGGGGGGCAGCCCAAGAAAAAGAAAAGGAAGAAGCCCAAGAAACAAGCTGAGAAGGTGAATGCTTCTTCAGTCAAACAGGTGGTCTCTAACACCAATAAATCTACTCCAGGACAGAAAGCAGCCCTTCAAGCCAGCAAATCATCTCCACAGGCTGTTACACCGAGCAGAAATGAGAGTTTGGTTACAGGTGAGGATACCAGCATTGCCGTGGTCTGCTTGTAGTTCTCTGAGCTGAGGTGGCTGCTTTTCAGTTGCTTCACGTGTGTATGGTTTGGAAAGCCTGAATTGAAAGCATCTTTGCTTATTCCACATGCCCTAAAAGCTTTTGTGTATGGATGTAAATTTGTAACACCAGCAGTGGGTGGCTCAATTTAGCCTGAAGTGCAGACTTTTTATGTATTTGGGTAACTTCTGGGGGTTTTGTGGCTGCAGACTGTGTCATTCCAGGCTGGCTTTCCATCATGGATCTGAAAAGCTGGATGACAAAGAAAAGATGTCCTTGCTGTCTGTGTTTCCAGTAGCTTAGGACTTGTCTTCGGGCTTGTTGGGCATTGCAGGCCACGCTGGTGGCAGTGCTGAGCCATTGTGTGAACAGAAAAGGGGAATTCTAAAGGAATCAAGGAAGTAGAAACTCTTGGTTTCTTTAGATTTGCTCTTCTTCTACTCACAGTATCAAAGAGTTCCTGGAGCTTATCCTGTAGCCACAGAAAGTTCTGTGTAGCTAGTACTGCCTTTTCAGTGGTCTTTTTTTTTTTGTCTCCTTATTTTCAGGGACCAAAAGTGAGCTGGATTCCTCTTCTTTTTCTGCAATTAATCTCTTGCGTCAGAGACTGCACGAGAAGATTAAAAAAGCTTCTGGACAAGTATGAGAACTCCTAATGCACATCCATACGTGTGTTTATGCTATATAAATTGTCCCTAACCTCCTGGGGAATGTGGGGGACAGGACTATGATATTACAAGGCTGGGGGTTTGAGTTACTTCCACCTCCTAAGGAAGTGTCTGTAACATTCATGGAGATCTGTGTGTGTTCTGTGGTTACATGGGAAAAACACATGGGAAAAGGTGGGGCCTGGCCTGGAGGAGAGCATGGCTTTGGGGGTGCTGTAGAAAAGAGGAAAGCACTAAGAGCCTGAATGGGAACATAGATATGGGCTGTTGAGGGAGAGTAAAGACTTTGAAATGCCTCTGGAAGCTGAGCCTGCAGCTTCTTGTCACAAGCAGAGTGTTTCTTAGGAGAAATTTGAAATCAGGAAGTTGAGGACATCCCACTTTTAATTCTGCTTTATCCCATTAAGGCTCCTGATTCATGTCCCTCCTCCTTCTTAGGATGATGCCAAAGAATTGCCCCCTGCAGTCCTGGAGAAGAGACAGCGAAGGAAGTATGAGAGAGAGAGAAAGAAACGCCGAAGGAAGGAGTTGAAGATGAAGGCAAAAATGGAGAAGGCAAAAATGGAGAAGAAAGAAACAGAGGAGGTACCGGTAGAACCAGAAAGCAAAAAGGAGGAGAGCAAAGCTGAGGTTGTCTTCAACAGGGTGGAAGTCCATGAAGGGAATGAGTTGAACAAGGTCCAGAAGAAGAAAGAGAAGAGGAAAGCAGTGAAAGGCAGTATCACTCCTCTGACAGGCAAAAACTACAAGCAGCTGCTGAGCAGGCTGGAGACCAGGAAGAACAAGCTGGAGGAGCTGATGGATAAAGACCAGAAGAAAGCCCAAGAGCTGGAGAACAAGATGAAGTGGACTAATGCCCTCTATAAGGCGGAAGGGGTGAAGATTCGTGACGACGAGGAGCGTCTGAAAGAAGCCCTGAAGCGCAAGGAGAAGCGCAAAGCCCAGCGCCAGAGACAGTGGGAGAAGCGGACGGAAAGAGTGGTGGAAAGGATGCAACAGCGGCAGGACAAGCGTCGCAAGAACATCCAGAAGAAGAAGAAGGATCGGATAGAGAAGAAGAAAGCCAGAGCCCGCAAGAAGGGACGGGTTCTGCCAGAGGACTTGAAAAAAGCTGGTTTGAAGTGAGACAGCTGGGCCCTGGGGGCTCCGCGGGGAGCTGTGGGAGCACCGGGCCAGTACTGCCTGGGGGAGGCAGTGCCTGAGGAATCCGCAGTCATTGCCGCTGCTTCCCAACCCCTAACCACCACCACCACCCTGCTGCGTGTTTGTTAATTACATTTCCTATCCCAATAAACATTGATTTATTGTAGTAATTATGATTATTTTCTAGAACTGTTGAGCGGTTTGAGTCAGAAGGGATCTTAAAGATGCGTCTGGGGTCTCCCTGGAGGGGGAGCATCCCCTCTCTAGCCCTGCTGTGGGTGCAGAGTTGCCTTTGGGCCGGTTTATGTTTAATTTCATCTCGGTTACGACCTCTTCTCCCCTTGTTTCTCCCTCCGGTTGCCGGAGGGGCGGGGGATGGGGCGGGGTCTGTCCAGGCCCCGCCCCCCGCGCTGCCATGGCAACGCCACGCGCTGCGGGCGGGCGCGCGGCTGAGGTGAGTGCCCGCCAGACCCCTCTGGCTGAGGGGACGCTGAGAGGCGGGGGGGGCCGGGCATCAAACATCGCTAAATAATCACACAAATCTCTTTTTAAATCACCCGAACGCTTCGCCTTGCTGTAGCCGAGAGCGGGAGGCGTGCTGCCGGCTTGGGGTTTCACCCCCCGGGAGGATTTTGCCGGACTGAAATGTGTATTTTTTTTTCCTCTCCCCTCGACCCTCAGCTCCTAGGCCGCGGCTCTGGCAGCAGGCCCCGGCGCCATGCAGCGGGTCGGGGCTGTGCGCCTCCTTCCCGGAGAGAAAGTCTACAAACGGATCTTTGAGGATGAGGTAAAAAAAAAGAGAGATGAAAGGGCTAAAAGCCAAATGAGTTAATTTTGTTCGTCAGTTGTTTGCTGGCTGTTAGAAGCGATGACCTCAAACCAGAAGTCAGTTTCAAACTTTCTGGGGTTGTTTTATTTTAGTAGAAAATAATTGCATTACCTTCAGCATATGCTTTCTCGTATGTTTGTGGGTGTTCCTGTTCTTCATGATGTGCCTGGATATATTAACCAAAGGCAGAATGATTATAATTATAACCCAGCAATTACAAATAAATGAAGAGGCATAATAAGTCAGATTTAGGCATTTCTCCTTATGCTGTTGACTTTCCTTGTACCATATGCAAGGTGTAGAGTGCAGTTTCCTCTCTGATGAAAGAGGTGTGTTTTTTCTCATTTTGAAAACAGCCTTGGATGAAAATTGTTATGCACATGCCAAGTAGCGTTTATTATTTTACCTTTCTTTCCTGTTGCCTTTTCCTCACTGTTTTTAAAAGTCATTTTTGTTGTTATTCTCTGCTCAGTAGGTTGGAAAGAATTTTAACCATTTTGGTTATGATTCTTTGAAGGTTCGCTTAGTGCGCTCTTTGGATGAAGCGAGGAACAAAACTAGGCTTTGTGGAAAGAGTGAAAGGCTGATTTTGGCCAGGGATTCAGAAGCTTCTACTGATGCAGGGCTGCTACCATGTTACCAGCAGACATGGGCTGAAAGAACACCTTATGGCACCACCACAGAAAAGCCACCGCTGTGCAGGTAGAGAACAGAAGCATAAAACCCCAGTTATATATTCACAGCTGTAGGTAGGAAGTTGTAAGATTTGCACTAGGAGCGAGATACTCCTGAATTCTTGGTCACAGCACTAACAACTTGTAATGGAATCTCTCCTTGCCAGATGTAAATTGGGTCTAATGAGCTGCAGCCTGCTAAATTGCAGATTAACAAGCTGGTATGCGCAGTAGTGCACATATTATTTGGCTTTTCTTTTAAAAATAAATTGTGTGCTTTTTCATTCAGAGCAGTCTAGATACAAGCCCAGCGTGATATGTGTATTTGAACTATATTTTGAATTATGTTAATGGTTTACATGATGGTGTGGTAATGATTATGTAATGAGCAAGAAAAGAAATTAGTGTGTCCATCCTTTTCACCCTGGCGCTTCTGCTGAATAATGACACCCCTATTCTCACAGCTCTCAAGAAGATACGCGGTGCCCCATCAGATGGGAAGAGCACTGGGCAGAAAAAGGCTTTCTCCACATCTCTTGCTAGTTCTGACTTAACAGTTCATTGAGTTTTATACCTTTTTGAGATAGTATGTATGTCTTTGGAGTTTGCGTGTATTAAATCTAGCATTTATTTCATTTATGCCATCATAGGAGATATGAGATTGTGATCAACCCACACTAGATAATTACTCATTTCAGTTTATCTCAGAAATAGCATCATTGATTCCTTTGAAGTTAGAATGATGCTTATGTTCACTTAAATGTTACATTTTGCTAGTTTAATTGAGTATTATACCCCTTGCAAGTCCCCACTCTTACACATTTAGTACAAATCAAAGCTTTATTCTCTTTCTATTTCAGAGAAGCCACAACATTTCAAAAGGCAGCTGAGGAAGTCAGAGGCCTACCTGAGTTTGTTGGTAAAATTTGTTTCCCTTAATGTCAGATCTTTTAATTTGCATTCTTAAGAGCCACTGTGCACACAATGGTTTTAGCTAAAGAAGGTATAAAATCAAGATCAGGAATGACCTGACACATTTTTGATGATTTGCAGGTAATTTTAAAGATGAAGAGTCTACACATAGAAAAAAATGGTTATAAAATTATCAATCAATCAGAGTTTGTGTTTAGATGGTAAATTCCAGTTCTGATGTAAGCAGATCTTATTCTTGGAAGTTGCAATGTTTTTGCATTATTCCTTAACTTAGTTCATAGCTTCCATGCTTTATCCTTCTGAAAATCACAAATTAATAAAATCAAAGGAAATTTTAAAATACGCTTTATTTTTAACCTACCTGTGCATAGATTTCCCTTCCCATGGGAAGCTGTCACAGGCTGTAATAGCTGCACAAACTACAGAGGTCAGAGTGTGGATTTAGTGATTCTTTTTGCTCGTGTTATGTATTCTGCAGCAACAGCCCCAGTTGCATCCTCCTCCTTTCTTCCTTGGCAGCTCCTGATGAAACTGTGGAAAAAAAGAGTAATATCTTGGAAAGCCTGCCAGAAAACCGGCGAGGCCGTCATGCTGAAGCACTAACCTCCATGTATCATGAGCTCGCCTGCATTGCCAGGGTAGGGCTGGATTTTGTAATCCAGGTAGAGTGCTATACTAAGGTCAGGGCCTAATATTCAAAAGATCAAACCAAATTCCTTACCTTTTTAGGAGCTGGAACCCTTTGTTTTAGAGCACGGAAAAGTCCTTCTGGCGAAACTGATGGAATCTGATAGAAAGATGGAACTTCTGTTTAACAAGATTGAGTTGGACACTACACTGGAAGGTTTCTCGATGGAAGTAAGGCAGCTCCTGCTGTTGTCTCCAGTTATTTGTACATCCTATGCATAACGTAGCTTCTGATGTCTTGCTGTAGTTTTAAGATATAAAAGCTTATTTGGACTTTGGGGGGTTTATGTGTGTTTATTTGGGGGAGGGGATGATGTTTACTTTCCGGTGAGACTGAGAGTAAATCCTTCTTGCAGGATTTGGAAGACCTGTGGAATATCATCCATCAGGAATCCTTGACCAGAAAGAAGTGGGTTAGGGAAATGGATGAATCCCTAAAAAGGATTGAATGGAGTCGAGCTGATAAAGTGAGCTGTTTTAATAGCTGTTAATTAAGCATAAGATTATTATTTGCTCATAATGCTGGGTGCAGAGCAAAGGGTGGTTTGTTCCCACAGGAATCAAAGAGGTCTTCCAGGAGTTCTGTTGTGTAGGTGATGACTGTCTTTTCCAGTTACAAGGTGTTTGTTTCTTCCCCAATTACCTGTTGTAAAGATGCAAGGGGTATGAGAGCTGCATTTATTAATCTGCAGGGTTATTTAAGTCAAGCTGTTGGGTAGGATGGATATCAGTAGCAGAGATACCATAGTTACATAGGTTTCACCCTGGCCTGTAAAAGTTATTGGACATCACAGTAAATGTTTGGGTGAATAAATGGATAGTCCATAAGGAAGTCCTATGTGGGCAAAAAAAGCTGTCTATTTGTATAGGTTTGTCCTCTTTTCTTAACATCCAACACTATCGCCAGTAACTTTTCTGTTTGATTAGTTATGAAAAATACCAGAGGTGAACACGTTTGTTTAAATGTCTGAAAAGAAGTTGGTTTGGTTTTTAAATTCCTATTGCAGCTTGTCTGCAGAGCCTTCCGTTATCACTGATGTTAAAGAGAAATAAATTGAGTAGTAACGAGATGGAATGTTTTAGTTACTATTTTTATGAATGACTAAAAAAAAAATCAATATTTAAGATAAGTATTTTAAAATTCCCTTCCCAATCTGTTTATCAACCAATTGAATTTATTTTAATGGAAAAAAATGGTCTTGTTCATATCATTGCTTAACTTGGGAAACTGGCACTTGAGTTGTAGGGACTTATTTTTTTTCTGTATTCTTTTATTGCACAGATAACAGATGTGCTGAGGAAGTATACTGTGATATTGGAGGAAATTTCCTTCTTCTTGTCTGCTGATGTTTATAGGCTCATAAATGATGAGGCCATGGTAAATTTTTTCATTTTGAGAGTGTTTTACCCAGGAGAAGGTAGTAATCATAGAATCATAGAATGGTTAGAGTTGGAAGGGACCTTAAAGATCATCAAGTTCCAACCCCCCTGCCATGGGCAGGGACACCTCTCCCTAGAGCAGGTTGTTCCAAGCCCCATCCAACCTGGCCTTAAACACTTCCAGGGATGGGGCATCAACAACTTCCCTGGGCAACCTGTTCCAGTGCCTCACCACCCTCACAGCAAAGAATTTCTTCCTGATATCCAATCTAAATCTCCCCTCTTCCAATTTAAAACCATTCCCCCTCATCCTGTCACTACACTTCCTGCCAAAGAGTCCCTCCCCAGCTCTCCTGGAGCTCCCTTCAGATCCTGGAAGGCTGCTATTGGGTCTCCCCCGAGCCTTCTCCAGGCTGAACAGTCCCAGCTCTCTCAGCCTGTCCTCATAGAAGAGGTAATGTGAATATTTCCAGAGTGTCTTCTCCCCCCGCCCCCCACTGTAGTTCGTTATTTCTACCTGTCTATCACTGCAATATAGAAGAGTTTTCTGTTTTGCAGGGTATTCTTTATCACTTGTATTTTTTCCCCTCATTTTACATAGAGCAGGCAATATTAATTTTTTTGCACGTTACATGTTGCTTTTATTCCTGTTCTTAATTTTAATATGCAGATGATTAACAGAGCACTGTTGGCTAATCAGAGGGCAATTGCCCAGCTGTTTTTTAATCTAATTAAATCAGAAATGAAGAGGGAATTATCCTATCGACTGAAATGGCAAGATAGAGTCAAGGACTGGAAGCTCATCAAAAAGAACTCTTTGGTTCACAATTTCAGGTCAGAAATTTTACAATCATAATTTGGAGTATGACTAACACAAAGGGACTAGTGTTCGCTTGTTCTTTCTAAAAGCAATAATCTTTTATATTTTTTTCTATCATAAAACTAAAAAACTGAAAGAACTTAGCATTCTTTTTTTTTTTTTTTTTACACAGTATGTAAAATATAGTTTATATTTATAATTCAAACATGAAGTTTTCCCAAACTTGTATTTACTTCAATGTATTCTTCCATCCTACAGAGAATTTATGGCAAATGAAGAAATACAGAATCCCCCAACTGTGAAAACAGAAATGGAAAATATGATAACAGAACAAATTTTACTTAGTGAAAGGAGACTGGAGTTATTGCAGCACCTTGGGTACGACAAGAGAGAACAGAAACAAAGGAAAATAGAATTCTTTCTAGAGTTAAGAGGGACTTGGCTACAAAATGCAGGACCTAAACTTCCTTTGTATAGCTTTTTTTAATGGAAAAAGATGCATTCTTGGTTTTTAGTGCACCAGTTCTACTGAATAGGAGGTGACTGAGGGCTAGAAGTGCAGGAATACAACAGTAAATCTCAGTCACATTTGAAACATAGTAGGAAAGGGCAGACAGGGATGGATAGGTAAATACAAATTGCTGATTTCTGTGTGGGAGTTTTGATTTGTATAATAAATTAAGAAAAGAGTCTTGATAGAAATCTAACACCTGCTATGTTTGTCCATCCTGACAACAAGAAGGTGGTTTGGGTGCAATGCATTACAATATTTACACATTTTTCTTTTGTAATGTATGTATCAACAAGATAGATTATAGTTAACATCAGTAAGCAGTGGCCTTGAAAAACAGCACTCATCTTGTTCTATTTTCATTGCTGATGTGACTGTAAATAAAGGGCAGGATTATGGTTACTTTGATACATGATTTGGTCTTATATTTGAAGATATGTGACTCTTGTTTCCTATTTCAATAGTGATTTGTTGCCTCCAGCACACACGAAAGCTGACATAAATGAATGGTATAGATCTTTGGTGAATTTAAACAAAAGTATGGGTAAGTTGAGAAATCATAAAAACAATCTGGAATTTATTATCTCTTGGAGAATGAGAGGGGAAGGTTTTGCGATGCTTCCTTTCTCCGAGTCCTATAGTGAGCCTTCCCTCTGTGTGTTTGCACCTTCTGTTTCTCCACATCCTATATTAATGTTTGCAGCCTCTATAGTAGTAAAGAAGTTGTTAGCAATTGTAAATAACTTGCTTCTTTTAAGCATAATGATAAAAATATTTGTATTAAAACATCTTATTTTGTTGGTAGATAGTGTGGTGCAAATATGAATGCACTACTGGGATATATTACCTGTGCTGAGACTGGTTGTGGGTCGTCTGTCATGCTTCCATTTCACACTGCACTGTGAAATACAAGAATCTTTATGATGGCCTTTCCCTGGCTTTCAGATACCCACCATGCACAGTTTATGATGAAAATACACATCCAGTACGAGACAGTCCTGCAAAAGTGTTCAGCAGAAGTGGAGTTATGCAAGGTTAGTATCACTGCTCTGCGAAACCTTGGGAGGATTGTCAGTAACCATACACAATGTGTTATTACAGGAATACGTGTTTGAGGATTCACCAAACGTTGACATAACAAGTGAAATTACTTTTTAACCTTTGTCTTAGTCTGTTAGAACACTTAACTGTCCATTTTGCTTCACACTAGTGGTATTTGGACGTGAAATGTGTCAAAGCAGTAACAAATGTGAGTAATGAAAGGGGTACTGTCCCACATTTAGGTAGAGGACCCGCAGTCAGAACCCCTCAGCCATTGGGATGAATCTGTCTTATTTGGGGAAATTCCACCTCCGTGCCTCAGCTTCTCCCTTTGTGTCCCAATGGAATTGTTCTGTTTACTACCAGAATGTGGGATCTAGCAGGTTGAATCTTTCTCTATCCATTCACAAGAAAAGAAGAAGCACTAAGTTTACCTATTCTCTCTAAAAGCCATATAATATTTTGTTATATGATGTTCGTGTCGAGAACTTACTATTCTTCTCCTTTAGAATAACCTGATGAATGTTTGCACAAAAAAGGAGGCTGAAGAAACAGTGAATTCTGAGATACTTCCGTTGACTGAGAAGCTAAAAAATCGGTTTGAAGAAGAACTGGAGCATATGGATGTGAGTTTATTGATTACATCTACTTTTATGATTCACTGAGGGTAGCATGTGCTTCCTGCACTACTGCCTGAAACACCATAGGCATCTCAGGCTGTTGATGTCACGCTTGAAAGAGGTACATAGTGTGACTGGAGAAATGCCCCACAAATAAACGAAGTTTGATGTGACTCAAGGAGAACAGCTGATAATTGTTTGGTTCATATTTACAGTAGGTTGTCAGGGATGAATTGGGTATAGCTCATTCTGCCTGGTGGCAGAGGAATAGGTTTAAATGATCTCTCATGTTTCTTTCAGTCCTATCTTTTATGATTCCATACATGAAAACGTCTGGGCAGTTGTTCCTAAAGTGATAGATGGTCGGATAATACAGGGCATGTGCCGACCTTGGTAATTCTGTGCTTTGCAGTACCAGAATTATAAATGGAAGTACAGATATCTCAGCTTGTAGAACAAAAACCCAGATTCTTATCCAGTTTACTTGGACTATTTTTTCCTCTCTAAGTATAAGAGACCTTATTGAATACCGATATCATAGTGCCAGACAGCCTTTTATCATGTCATATGTCCCCTTACTCCTTTATTTCACTGTCCAGCAAATAGTTTAATAACTGTTTCACTTAAATGTGTTTCTTTAGAGAGACTTTGAGGAGCTGGCTAAACACAATGAGCAGAATTGTAGAGAGCTGTGCAGCTATTTTCAGGAGGCTGTGGATCTCTGGGATGTCCATCAACTCAAACTGTCCCAGCAGGAAAGTGAACTTCAGAAGAAATTAAATGAATGCAGAAAGAAACGGGATAACTTTATAAAGGTATGCACAGAAAAATAAGGATGTGATATGAGGTAAAGAGAGGACTTATTAATATGGAGAACCCTCTGGAGTTCTGGTATAAAATTTAAACGTATTCTTTTAAATTTATATTGGAATTTCTACAGGGTAGTTTCATCCTGTCGGGTGCATTTTTTGCCATCTGCTCGATTCACACTTAATGAGCATTCTTTTCTTATTTTGGATATGGCAATGATGATGAACATTATATTTTGTATATTACGTGACTGCAAGTTTCTGTTACTTGTAAGGTCTTGTGCAGGTATAAAACCTTGTTTGTATGTCATATAATGGGTATGTCATGCAACTTGGGGTGGCAATGTCAAAGATGTTAATTATCCATGAAAGATCTTCATAACAGACAAGTTTTGGTAAAGTATCTTCCTTTCTTGATGTAGAATATATGTACATTGTTAAATAATTCAAATTCTAAATAGTTATTAAGCATTTTATTCATTACTAAATAATTTTTAATGGGTTCTTTTTATATGACTTCAGATGATGGAAGATAATCTGGATAAAATTTTGGATGAAATGAGAACAGCAAGCTCTAAAGAAAACCTGAATCAATATTTGGAGGATGCCCTTTGTTTTTTAGATGACATTAGAGCTAGGTATGAGTTTTGTAGTGCAAAATCATCAAACAAAGCACATTTGAATGTTGGTTTTAGTACTTGGGTCTTGTTTGGGCTGTAGTGTGAAGGTGTGAAAAAATACCTCTTGCTACTTCATGTAACAAAATAATTTCCATATTGAACAAGGTTAAGGAAAATAATACCCACAATTTAGAATTAGAACTAAGGAAGATCAAAGAATACTGGTATCATTTAAAAAATATATTGGATCAGTATTATTATGTTGTATACCATGTCATCCATGCCAACAGGGTTATTATTCAAAAGGTGAAAGCAGTAGTTCAGATTCTCGAATCACAGAGATGAGAAAGTAGATCTGTGCCACCACCTGTGCTCTGGGCTCACATATTTGATCTCTTTTAAAGTTGCAATGACTAGAAGATACTAATAACTTTGAAATAGCCAAACTTTATATTTTGGTAGTATTTCTGCTGCGTTTCCAAAGATTAAGCAATTGCACCTTTAAAAAGTACATCAAAATTGGCACACACCGCTCACCTTGCTGAAGATCTTAGAGGAAGGTTTGAGGATTCAGCAGCCAGAGAGGAAGCAGTTATTTCACACCTAGAAGGTCTTTTCTGTCTGTCAGGTTGGAGGGAGATAGAGGAGTAATGTTGACATGAGGAGGGATATGCACACTTCACTGTAACTGTATTGTTTAGAGCCACTGATTCAGTGCTCTTTATAGCAATTAAGACAATTTTAAAAGAAAAAGCAAAGGTAATGGGTAATGTACCTCTTGCGTGAGTGAAAATACAGCGAGAGGTTGCAGAGATGGAATGTAATCTGGCTGAACGTTTGTACGTATACATAAATTCCCCATAATTGCATTAGTATAGGAGGCAAAGCAGATGTGAATGAAGAGGTGTGAACATTGCTTTTTCTTCAATCAAGACTCAGCTTGTACCGTTAGTTTTAATTTCCATGTAAAATGAAAATAAATCAGAAAAGCTTCAAAGCTGAGCATGATAAATAATTGATATGAAAGGCAATAATTTGATCTCTCACTTCTAATAATTCATATGTAAGCACTGGTCTCACTTAATGGTGAATGTTTCTTAAATTCTGTCAATTTATGTATTTGTAATGGTCTAATCTTTACTAACAAGTCAGGATGTGATTGTATTCGGGCTAAACAGGTATAGTACAGTGTTTAGCCTAAAGGTGTTGTTAGATTGATCAAAAAGTTAGATTTGGATTTGAAGACATTGTCATATTTCATTTTATTTCTATATATACTTGAGTATCTTAAACAGTGACCTTGAATTTGACAGGTATGAGACACTCAGCCAAGTTCTACTGGATACAGTAGTGGCTTACCCAGAAGCTATTTTACAGGAACTGATTTCCTATAGTATATCCATCAGCCAATATTTTAAAGTAAAGGAAGTCTTCAAACAGGTATAAAGAAAACAAACTTCTTCTGGTTTAAGATGATGTATTAATTTTTCATTTTTTTGTGAAAATTTACATTCTCTTTAGAATGTAGATTATATAAACTAAAGCATTGTTTTGGCCATAGGACTGAAGTGCTATTGGTAGAAATAGAGGGGGAGAGACAAAATCTTTCTCTGTCCCACGCATTTAACTCTGTCCTTGTTATAAATTATATTTCAGGAAATTCACATGACTTTTAAACAGAAAAATGCAAAGTAACAAGATTATATTAATCAGTTTGAGTGTTATAACTCCTTTAGAAATTAAGTAATCCATTCAAGACTATCATATCTTGTTGAAACAGATATATTTTGAGAATGAGTATTCGTTTCTTCTAAGCAAGCAAATCCTTATTATCAAATTTTGCGGGTGTTTTTGTTGTTTTGTTTCTAGAACTTGCAAGGAGAGGTAGACTTGGCATTTCAAGATCAAGGTAATGCCTCAGTGGTACAAACAGGTATTTTTGCTTGCTTGTTTTTCAATCTGTATTTCTTTGGATTGTGACCAGTAAAACTCTGCTTTAACTGGGAAGAACTAGCTGAGGCTCCAGATGCTGAACATCCGGCGGAGCAGCAAGCTGACAGCATTGTGCAAGAAAATGAAGGAAAGCAAGAGGTGGGTAGTCATCAACGAGCAAAGGAAGAATCAGGCACAGCAGAGAATGAGAAGATCTTTACCCAGGAAACTGGAGAAACAGATTATAGGGAGAGCATTCCTCATGAAAGTGAAGAAACTGAGCATGCAGGAAATGGGGTAAACTTTACACAGGTAAGTGCCCAAGAGAATACATTGGAAGGTGAAGGAAGTCTTGCACAAAACAACGATGCATAGGAAGTCTTTTTTTTTTTTTTGCTGAGTTAAGTCTAAATTCCTTAAGTGCATTAGATTTAGTTTGTACACAAAGCATGCAGGACTCTATTGTTTTCATTTCTTTCCTGACTATGAGAGCTTTAGATCCTTTGTATGGGGAAGTGGAGCGTATAAAGCAGTTTAGAACCATTCCTTACACACTGCTTTTACCACTGTAAAAACCTTTTGCATAGATTTTTTTTTTTTAAATACCTTCTTTCCATCCTTCCTTCTGTCCTCGTAGTGTTCTTAACCCATGGTGCATAATTTAAGCTGTGTTTGTATCTAAGTATTAGTCTTTCTGGTCTTTAGTTATGTGAAATTATTACCATACAAAAAGCATCCTAAAACTTCGACTGCCTGTTGAGACTTGCAAACATGTTCCCTGTGTGAATGTTGCAGGAATTGAGAACCAGAATGTTATTCTTAATATCCTGAGGATTCTTACCTTAACTTGTGCACTGTTGGTTCTGTGCTTATGGCTTTCAAGGTAACAGATGATGATTTCCAGTTGTTTCCTAGGCTATGGTCAGCACCAGCAAGGCAGAAAACTCTGAAATTGCTGCTGAGACCTTCTCCACTTCTAGTGGAAACACTTACACAGTTCTTGGAGTTGAAGAGGCAGGAAAGACTGACATCTCGGAGACATATTTTACTAAATATGAAAAAACAGAATCACTTCCTGTGTACCTGAAACACGCACTTATCAAACAAGCTGCATTTGTAGAGCTGAAGAAATGGTTAGTAGAAAACAGTTTATGTTCTTTCTTTTCCTTTAGGTAATTGTCAAATTTCAGCTGTTCAGAAGAAATATTAGACTAAAGATGCAAAAAATTATCTAATTATTTTTATATATGCAGCCAGCTCAAAAACTCTGCCAGTATTGTACAAATGATAAAGAAACCATATCTTCCTATAGTCAGAAGTTAAATTTAACACATTCTTATTTCTTATTTACTGTTCCTCACTGTAATTATTTTTTTAATCATAGGATTCGCCTCTGCTTTTTTGAACACTTGGAGAAATGGTTTGCAGAGTCCTTATCCAACTCCTGTGTTGTTGTGCATGCCAAGAAAGAGAAGCTGAATTCAGAACTTCAGCTGCGTCTTCACTTGCATCATCGAAGGCAGGAGGATATAGAGAGAGATATCTACAACATCAGAGCTGGTACCAGCTGTTTTTTCCACTCTGAACTTTACATGTGTTCATTTAGAGATGATTATAAGTGGACCAAAATCTGTTTCAGCATTAATTGACTCAGTAGTAGAGAACAATAGAATCATAGAACGGTTGGAGTTGGAAGGGACCTTCAAGATCATCAAGTTCCAACCCCCCTGCCATGGGCGGGGACACCTCTCCCTAGAGCAGGTTGCTCCAAGCCCCATCCAGCCTGGCCTTAAACACTTCCAGGGATGGGGCATCAACAACTTCCCTGGGCAACCTGTTCCAGTGCCTCACCACCCTCACAGTAAAGAACTTCTTCCTAAGATCTAATCTAAAACTCCCCTTTTCCAATTTAAAACCATTACCCCTCGTCCTGTCACCAGACTCCCTGACAAACAGTCCCTCCCCAGCTCTCCTGTAGCTTTAACCTGTAAAGAGAACAGGAAAATAATTTTTCAATTCCACTTTTTCCTGCAAAGAGCATAGGAGCTGCCAGGGATACATATCAAACACAGGAGAAAAGTCAAAGAAACATAATCAGATGGTTTTGGTTCTGGAGGGTTTCTTTTATATTTTAGCCACTTTGAGATCTGGCTTGGTTAATTTTACTGCTGCTTCTGATAATAAGTTGGCTGGTGGTTGTGACAGTCCTCAGCAAAGAGGGAATAATGACCACAGAGTAAAATTTCTTTTCTTATCAGCGGAACTGTTGCTTCACAAAAAGCGTTTGGACAGCCACTGTGCTGGGGTGGTGGAAGCTCTCAAAAAGGAGAAAGCTGAATTTCTCCAATTTTGTGATGGGCAAAAAAACATCAGCAAAAATTTACATTCACAAATCCGTGACATGGAATCTGTCCTCCTCAGAGCTCCTATGACTGAGAAGTAAGTGTGCCACAGGTGTTACTGGCTGGGATTTTCTGTAGTTAAATACTCCTGATTGCCAGCTGTTGGTGGTTTGCATTCTGAATCTATTTGATGTTATTACTCTTCAATTAAGACTGTTTCATGAAACTAAAAAAAAAATATGCAAAGAAATTTTTTCTTTATCTCCCCCTGAAGAAATTCAAATCAGGACTGAATGGCTGACAATTTTCATGTGTTTTCAAATTGCTGGCAGTCTTAAAGTAGAAAAGATGTTTCAGCTGTTTAGATTTTATGCATTTTACTGAACCTGTGCAGTAATAGCAATAGGCTAACTAGTCTTCAAAGATGCTCTTCAATAGCATCAACAGGTTGCTTATATCTTCCGAGTGTTCATCCAAACAGTCCCAGTTCAGTCAGTTGCTTTCAGAATCCTAAAATGTTCCTGAGTTCTCAGATTTTGTTCATGTCTTTACAGCCAGCAGTCTCTGAATCATAACCTGTGTGCTTCTTTCTGGGTGTTTTCCCTGTCTTTTTATTATTTAGGTTTGTTTCTTTCAACAACAGTCTGCACTCAGAGCTGCATAATCACCTAGAAATGATCCGTGTTTCCATGAGGAGTTACAGGAACTATTTGGAGGAAGCTTTAGGAAAATTAAGGGATTCAAATGTGGATTTTCTCAGAGCTTGCAGGTATAGAGACTTCACTGGGGTGTTGTTTATAAATAGTTGCCTATTTCTGGGCATCAGTGTTTGTTGCATGGGCACAACACTAAAAATTAAAGTTTATTTTGTTATTTATCTAGTTTGCTATTTAAAAAAAAAAAACATTACTTTGGTAAACCACAGTTACTCCACTGTTTTAATCACATTTCTGTTGATATCTGTGTCATAGGGCTGCTTAAACAGCCTTTGAGAAAAGGAAGATTAGTTGCTTTTACTTTGTTGGTTGCTTTCAGATTATTTTTGGAGGGAGGTAACTTTTCTCCCGAGGAGGTAAAGTCTTTTAGCAGCTGTATTCAGGAAGAAAGTAAGCGCATTGACTCTTTTGAACGTTCAGCCAAGACAAGTATGGAGAAGATGGAATCACGCTGGTTGGGGCAGGTACACAGAGTTTATTCTTTCAAATGATGTATCATATTGGCATATTTATGTCACTTATAATCAACCTGCTCCTAGACTGGGACTGTAGGACTGTCTGTATGGCAGTTATGGGACAGAAAAAATAAGTAGAAATGGGTGAGTTTTATTATTTAAGTTTTTAAATGCGAAAACTGATGAGTACTGTCTCTTGTTTCTGGCATCCTTAAAGGCTACTGAACTTATCAAGCAGTCTGAAAAAAAGTTCCGTCATATCTTTATGAATCGAGTCTTTATGGAGAAGATCCAACGATTTTTGACAAATCTACAGGTGCAAATCAAATCAGAGGTACAAGAAGAAACATCAGAACTTTGTTTAAATGAATTAGAATAATTTCTCTTTTATTCTGTTGAAGATATTTTTTGGCTGAATTCAGAGAGGACAAACAATCAGTGACTTTTCAAATTCATTCAAAACCTATTCTTTGACATTACTAGCTTTAAACTATGTTTTTACTACTGCTCCAGCTATGCTGGAACACTGTGGTCTTGCAGCACATTGAGTCTGTACTTCTGAATAGACTGGCATTTTTGTGTGGTGCAGTAAAGGACGTGAAGTGTTGCTTTTGTGAATTATTGTTTTCGGCTTCTTCTCTGAGTACTAGTGATTGGATGTTTTTTTGCCAGTGAGTCCAGTGGTTTCAAAATGAAGCCTCAGAAATTTCCTTGAATGGGATTTTACTTCAACAGTATCTGCTTCTGCTGCAGGTTGCAAAATCCAATTTACAGGCAGTGACGTTAAACTCTCATCTGGAGAAGCTCCGTCAGAAGATAGATGCTTGTTCTGATCCTACTGCAGTTCAAGAAGTAAGTTTTAATCAACGCAAAATGGTATTTGATTTGACTTGGTATTTATTTGACTTACTGTATGTGTTTGTATACCGTATAAACTAGTATTTTTCAGGCAGACTTATGTTTATATACATTTGGGGAGTGGGCAGAAAGAGTACTTTCCCACAGAATTTTTGCTCAGGAAGGTCCTGACCTGCTTTCCAGTTTGCCAAACAAAAACCTCAGCCTCTCTACAGTCTCATTGCTTCATGTCTCTGTAAATAACGGTGACAGAACAGATCAAGTGACATTGTATGCAATAGTCAGTATTTACTAAACTTGCTATCTCAGAATTTTCAAATATGCTGTCTGCATTATCCTATCTTTCAGGCTTTGACATCTGAAGACTGGTATGATTTTATCAAAGTAGTTGTGAAAGAACTGAAAAAGAGGAGGAATTATCTTGACTGCTTGCTAGTAAAAGCAATGATGCCACGTGATAGTGTAAGATAGCATTTAAATTCTCTGTATTTTATTCAATATTAAGTGAATGTTTATGCACATATGTTTTAAAAGTTTTTTAGAATCTTTGCTTTGAATTTTCAAATGAAGAAAGATGTTGCTTAATGCTGTGCTGTCCAAGACATTGTAACATTAGGTCAACATTTTGAAGAAGCTGAGTAAATTAGTCAGGACTGAGTTAACTAAAGGTTAAATGATGCTCAGTCCTTCACAAGAGTTGATTTTCAAGGTATAGCACTACTCACAGATACATATGTCATGTGTTTCTTTAGCTTTTTTTTTTAAATTAATGTATCATGATGAGATTTCGTTATTTTTATCAAGTGTTGTTGGATTTGGTTTTTTTCTTTCCTTGCCTGGAAAGTCTGTCTTTATTTTGTAGATGATCGTTTTAAGGATATATACTTAAGTACTGCTTATGGCAATTATGGGAATCTAATCTTAACTACTTAACATTACTACTAGAATTATACAAAAACCTTTCTTTCAGCCTGTGAAGCAAAACAATTTATGTTTGGAAGATCTGCTTTTGTAATCAGTAACTACATGTAGCAGTTTCACTAATTCCCTGCTACAGTGAACAGGATTTCATTTTTCTTCCCATTTCAGGAGAACTTTACCCCTCTTGCTGCAACGGATGTGACATTACAAGGTCCAATTGCTGTTGCCATTCGGAAACAGAGTGTGACCTTACAAGACCCAACTGCTGTTGCTATTCAAAAAGAGCGTGTCAGAGATGTGAATGAACTGATGCTGCTGGGGCTGGATCCTTCCAAACATCCTTTGTTAAATCCAAGCAGAATGGGAAAGTCTGCACTTGATGATTTATCAATAGATGTTATCAAAAATTTACTTGGGTAAGTACTTGTTTGTTTAAAGGTATTTTTCTGTCATTGTCTTTATTGATATTTTCCTTGCTATATAACTTCTTTTTATGAGGCTCTTGATAACACTACAAGGGACTTCACTACAGTATTTTTAAAATTTATATTCCAGAAGGATATAAAGGTTTTGCTGAATTCATATTTTTTAGTTTACCTTTGTAGATACGAAACAATTGAATGTATTGTTCATAAGTAATAGTGCCACATGCTTTCTGATCAGTGTAGCTTTAAAAGTCATTCTGAGACTACTTATTTTTTTTTAAGCACCATTTCTAATAGTCAAAAATACCCCCTTTTGAGTAGTAAGTGACATCTAGTTAATAGCATTATGATAAATTTTAGGCATTAAATTTATGTCTTCTATAGTACTGTTTGCTACAAGGTACATATTTGAATGAACAAACAAAGTGTGAAAGGAACAATAGGACAAGTGTGTGATTTGCAAATAAATATTTTAATGCACAGTTTTGCTTGTAGAAATTCTGAAATTCCAGTTAAATAATTAGTTACTCCCATGGAAGCACTCATATTTACACTGTTAGTTGTAAAGGTGATCCTATCTGCCAAATATTATCTTAGAAATTCAACTGCACTTAGCACATGGTAGCGATACAGAACTGATTCTCTATATAATATAAAATGACAGGGTATTCAGTAGCCACTTAGCTTTTGGTTTTTGTTTCAGAATTTCACCAACTAGAAAATATTCAGACGTAAATCGGGAGAGAAGAGATCGTTCACATTCAATAGCACCAGGTGTGCCAGCATTTCTTTTCATGTATTTCATTAGTCTAAACTGTAGCTCCTAGGATTTCACTGAGTGGGGAGGTCTAGCACGCTCCAGGCCAGAGGCTTTTGTGCTAGCTCTGAGAGAGTTGTGGAGCCAAAGTTTTTCCTTGGATATCTTTACTTTGCAATCATAAAATTGTTTTTTGGCTCTTAATCAGTGAAAGCTACAGAATGAGATAATAATTTTATAAAGAATACCCTTATTTGTGATAGCAAAAAAGAAAAGGGGTGGAGAAGAAAAATTAGAAGAGAAGTAATGAAACTGTATAGGCTATCAGGGATCCTTCTCTGTGTATTATCATTCACTCAAAGGTGAGTGCAGAGGTGACCCCTGCTGCTCCAACCTTGTGTTCCCAATTCCTCACCTCTCTAGAGCTTCATGCCTCCAGCCACTTCCAAAGAGATCCCCTCTCTCTTCCTCATACTAACTCCCCATCACAGCCCAGACTATCAATGTAGCCCATTCATTCTCCTCCTTATTCCCTGCCTTGGTGTAGTTTTAAATCTCCTCCCACCTACCATGGCTTTTCTATGACATTCCCATTACTCGTGCTCCAGTGCACAACCTTTACTGCTTTTGCCAATGCTGAGTTATTTCAGTTCTGGCTGCCAGAAATTGTTCCTACAGTTTTTCCCCCAGTGTTGTAAGGAAACATTATGGAAATGAGAGCATATAAGCACATAAAAAAAGACTCCAGGTGGCATTTATACAATGTCCTTCATCTTTCTTTGTTAAATATAACTGATTCTTCTCATATCAAAGAAAAATTCTCACTTAAGTGTACCTGATTAAGGCCGTCAGATGTCTGCAGCCCAGATCACCAGGAGGTCATCTTATAAGAGAAGGATGTCAAGAGTAAGGTAAGATCTCTGAAAGGAGAAATTCCACTTACAATATTCCTATACAGAAATTTACCTAAATTTTGTCCACTTCCCATTCCTTGACAAATTCTTAAAGCTTGTTCATGTTAGCTTTCTTACCATCTGTGCCTACCATTCGGGACCCCTTGGCTGTTTATGACCTCATGATCAGCATTGCATTTTTTTTCCCAGATTTTAGCTGGATAAACACTCTTCTTTTTCTCCTTCATCTGCTGCTGGTTTTTACTGTGAAGTAGTTGAAATACAGACTAACCTCACTCTTAAATCAACATGGCTTCATTTCCAGGTCTGATGTCAAGTAGTGTGTTCTGAGCATAGTCCATAGGTAGATGAAATGAGGTACTGGAACAGTGAAAACAACAGAAAAGATTTGAAGAGTCTTTAAGAAAAGAATCCTCAGATGTTTTTCCATCAAGAAATATTTTCATATAATATTAGAGTTACATTTTTCTGTGCTTCTCTGGGAAGCTGAAAAACTCCTTCACTTAATATAAACCATTTAGCAACAGCTAAACCAGTGTTATCAACATTATACTCACACTAAATCCAAAATACAGCAGCTAGAAGGAAGAAAATTAACTCTATCCCAACTGAAAACAGGATACCACCATATGACTGACTAGCTCAAATAGTCAGAGAAGGAATATACTTGTGGATAGTTTGGAACTAATGTTTTGCCTCCCTAGGAAACAGAGCACCAAACCAGTTCTTGATGACAATGAATCACAGATATTTGGAGAGAAGCCTCCAGAATCTGAGTAAGTCCTGTACATTTGCATATGTATAAGTTAATATGAAAAAACACCACCCGCCCATACTTTTATATCCATTTATTGGTTTATTTATAATTGTTAACCATTAAATTTTGAGGTATTTAACCTTGATATTTATGGGTCAAAGTGGTTACAGAAGGGTACCTTTTTGCAGCATAATAATAATGAGTGGGAAAGTCATCCGGTTTATTTTTTGTTTAATGTCTGAAATGGAACGTGTGGCCTCTCTGAAGTCCATTTTATACCTTTATAAAAAATGGGTTGGAAAATGTAACATGGCCTGCTTTGCCATTATTTTCACCTCTAAGAAGATCAGTGCATTTTATACTTACATTCTTGTGTCCAATATTACACTGAATATGAAAATGATGATAACAAAACTATTAAAATTAATGGCTAAGATGTTTAAGTGCTTGGGAATTTTGTTCCATGTTGCATTTCAAAATAATTCCAGTAAATGGCTGGACCCACCTTCAAACATTTTTGGTTTATTTAAAATACATAGTAAGCTCTTTGCAGCAAAGATTGTTTTTTTGTTCCAGTGACATGAGGGCGTTCTCCTGTAAGCATTTACAGTATCTCAGAGCCCTGGCTGCTTCTCAAAAGAATCTGTTCTAATGAGAGTTGGAGGTTCTTAGACATTCTGAATATTTCTGTGTGTATGCTCTTGAAAACGTATTAAAATAAGCCTAAACAAAATATTTCAAAACCAGTAAATGTTGCCAATGGGATCATTTTACAATATAGTTGTTTTGGTTTTTTTTTTTAAATTATTTTATTTCTATTTCATTTGTTTTCAGTACTTTTAAGGGAATTATTACGAACATCCTCTGGACAGCTAACAACAGCTTGCTCTGTCTTGCTGAGGTAAGAAAACCCAGTTCTTGAGTCACTTTTGCTTTCAGAGGTCTACTCCTATGTCAGCTAAATAACTTGGTTCTTTACAATGTTTGGATAGCCATCTAAAAATTTTCTTCCCCAGTGCTTCTTTTTTTTAAGTAGTATTTGACACAGCGTATTTTTAATCACAGGTTTCTTTATAAATCTTAACTAAGCATTTCAAAATCAGGGGAAGAAAACTGGTCCCAAATAAGAGGGTGGTTGATAGCCTTGTGTATCCCAGCTACTGTTGTGTGCCATGGTGGGATTTGTTAGAATGTGTTATCAACAACTTTTCTTTTATCTTTACCTCCTGAAGGAGTTCTACAAAAAAGGGAAACCTCACATCACAATAGATGAAGATCTCCCACAGACATTTGAACGTTGTGTAGAGGTGCTCATGCATAAGCTATTGGCATATCAAAGGCAGACAGATGATTACCACAATTCCTGTATTTTAGGTAAATTAATTCAGCTAAGACTTTTAGTTTCTTGTGAATGTAATTTTTCAGTTATGTGAACTGAAAATTGAAGTGATCAAGAATTATGTAGCTTTCTTAGTTGATCACACTCAGTGGAAAACCCGTTGATTTTACTGGAAATTGGGCCAATATTCTTTTTTATATATTACAAGCTACAAAAATCATGGCAGAAGGGCCCTTGAGTAAATTGAAAAACCTGCACAGGGTCACATCTTGTAGTAAGTATATGTTTCTCAAAGCATTGGCAGGGGCAGAATCTCTGTAAGAGAAAATTCCAGGTGGCTTGAGCTTAGCAGCCTGAGTGGGTTTTTTTTCCTTGCTATGCAAACTTGTGTGTCACATAAAAACTGTCTTTTCCGAAAAGAATTTCAGGATCAGTTGCTGGTGTTTGAGAAGTTGCTCCCTTACGTCTCCCAGTTGGCAATTGATAGTCTTTTAAAAGAACATGAGCAGAAGCTCAGCTGTTCCACTGGTCAGATTCGGCACCTCTTCAATAAACAGGTGGAAGACTGGGAGAATGTGAAGGTCTGTATCATGGTCATGCTGGAAAGTCTCCAGTGTAAGCAACTCTGAACGTAACAGAATTATAAAATTGCCTTTTTGCTAATCTCACCGTTTGCTTAATCACCCACTGACTAGCTAGCCACAGGTTTAGTTTCATGGTTTTTAATTTAATGTAATGGTTTTAAATTGGAAGAGGGGAGATTTAGATTAGATCTTAGGAAGAAGTTCTTTACTGTGAGGGTGGTGAACAGGTTGCCCAGGGAAGTTGTTGATGCCCCATCCCTGGAAGTGTTTAAGGCCAGGCTGGATGGGGCTTGGAGCAACCTGCTCTAGGGAGAGGTGTCCCTGCCCATGGCAGGGGGGTTGGAACTTGATGATCTTTAAGGTCCCTTCCAACTCTGACCATTCTATGATTCATGTGTTTGCAGTTAATCTGTGTGCTTACTGGAAGCTTTGTGTTTCTAGAAACCCTTTCTAGAAATCTCTATTTCTGGATATTCCTTTCTCTCACTGCTTCCAGTATTTGGCTGCCTCTTTATAATCTTGTACAGCTCTGCCTATCATCTTACACTTAGACTGTAAACACTTTCATGGCTGTGACGCCGTGGTATGGCTATACAGCTGATACTGTATGAATGCACACGTTTGTAGGTTCTAAGATATATGGATAATGAATTATCATTATTTACTGTCTTTCAGTAGAGGTATATTTTGTCCATTAATATCAGAAATAATGCTAGAATCATAATGGAGATCATGCAGAAAATGTTACAGCTTAGTAACTTGATATTTTGTCCCTCTGACTGTTAAGTTAAAATCAGGAAAAAAATACAAATATTTAGATATAAAAAGTTATCTTGTCTACCACTTGGTAGGAGAGATTATTATTTGTTGAAATCAAAAACCAAGATGAGACAGAGGCCCTGCTCTCCAGGAGATGGGCAAGCTGTCTCTAGGCAGCCATGGAATACACTAAGTTGTCTTCGTCTTTCTGAATACGTTTATGTAAAATGCTTGGGTTTTACTTCTTTCTTCTTCTGATTTAATTGCACATTCTTACAGAAAGCATCTCTTTGTTATGTATTTATTTAAAGGCCGTCCACAATAATCAGTTACGTCCCTCTTTGGGTCATCCAGACAACTTACCTCACCTGGATGCTTTGTGCCAAGCTGAAATAAAAAGGCAGGAAGACCAAGCTGATGGTACTCGTCTCAACAGGCAGAAGCTGCAGGTAATTGTAAAGCCATTCCATAATATGAACTTAGATGTTGTATTTGGAAAGGAGAGTAGAGCTTGGATGCATTTTTCTTCCCCATCAAAAGTAAACTGGAAAATGTTTTCAGTTTTAGGCAATCCTGTTCATATATCTTCTAACTTTAAGTCATGTATTACCAGCATTAGACCAATCCATGTGCACATGGACACGTGCACAGATTTATTGTGGAACTAACTAATCTTTTGTATCATTCATAGAACACACTGAGAAAGAGATGACAAATCTTAATGGTAGAATTGTTTGGTATAAATCTAAATTAGGAGCAACAGTGACATCCTCTGGTTAGTTATGTTACTTGCAGACAACAGATGCCTGGAAAGCTTCCTTCTGTGTAGATTTCATAAGTGCAAATAATTGACATTTTTGTAAACAAGATTAAAAACTGGAATAAGCAGAATTTTACAGGAGAGATTCAGAAATCAAACACTTCCCTCTCCATCCTCTAGAGCTATTGAAGGTCAGTTCCCCAGCATTAATGCTCTTTGTTTACTTCTCTCAGGGCACTTAAACTTCTATACCTTCTGCAGAGTATATGCATTTTTTTAAATTCTGAAGTAATACTTCTTTCTCCTCTTATCTCTGCATAGACACACAGAAGCTCACATACCTTGTTTTAGAATAATTCCTGGCCTTTGCTTTGGGCAGAAGGATGCATTTACAGGGAGCTGTTTTTATCAGGTTTAGATGTTTACCCCAAATATACAACCGTTGGGGAACTATGCCCAGAACTCTAAAGGTTTTTGTACTTTACCTTAGGTCATCAGGTAGTGTTGAGAATATTGTGGAGACACACTTTCATGTGCAATTTAGACCTTATGTCTGTTGCCTGCAGCTGTTGCAAAATGTCAAGGTTGGATACTTGGGCAGTTCTTTTGGAGCTAAACTACAGGGAGAAGAGATCAAGTTATCACAGGAATTTCTTTCACTTGTCTCCAATGTCCCAACAGGATTGTGCTGCTGAGTGTGCTCAGAACTTTGTTTCTGCACTAGCTGCCTTCACCAAAAAGCTGCTGCTGGAATTTGATGAAAGTGTCACAGTTGATGACATACAAGTACCGAGTAAGTAAAGAAAAGATTGCTTGTTCAGGATTCCACTTGCTTCTCAAAGATTGCAGCAGACTTCCCTTAGGAGGAGGCCACTTCTGTGTGCTATAGCAGTTTGCATTGCAAGATTTGCATGATCAAGCATGCAAAGCTATTTCTTGAAAGTGAAGAGCGTCTCACTGCTTATACTTACTTCAAAGCAATGGTATTACTGCTGTTGTTTGATCGCTGCTGGGTCTATCTTCTGTTATCTCCCAGAAATTGAACTGCCAAGAGAGAAGTTACCCACTTTAATCCGTCGTAAACAAGCAGGACTTCCTCTAGAAATCTATGAAGTTAAACAGTTAATTGACCGTGGGAGCAGGTAATATTTGAAGATACTGAACGCTCTTGTATGTCATTTCTCTTCTTTAAACTGGTATCAGACACTGTCCTCAGTTTCCTGCTGCGTTGTTAAAACTGCTGAATAGTATTGTTCATCATTAGTGATTTTCTTTAGCTGGTTATGGGGCAGTTTGGGTCGGTAATGATCTTAAAGAGAGAATAGCAATGGATTCAAATAAATAAAAGTAAATTGCAAATTGTATTGTACAGAAAACCAATTTCATTATTATTGCTTTGCCACTTTTGTAGCCACTATTCATCACTTCAACACTTTCAAATTTATGAATATATTGTTTATTTTCACTCAGAAGATAAAATTGTCTTTACTGTGCAGAGATACGGAAGTTTTAAAATAAAAGTTCATTGTACTAAATAAGGTAGGTTTTGGGGTAATCCTTGTATGGAGATTAAAAAGAGCTTTCTTCTTTTGCTCTTTAAGCATAAGTAACATGAATTACTGTCATCTACTTCGTTATCTAACTTTGTCTCTCATGTGGATTGGTGGTTGTTCTGGTTTTTTAAAGGACTTGGCCAGGACTACCCAGGACTACTCTTGCAGACAATTCAGGTTATATCCTTTGCAGAGAAACTGCATCATTTACAGCAGCCAAGAACACTCTGGGCCACGGAGCAACAATAGAAGCAAGAGATGCTGTCTATAAGGTTGGTCTGCGGGAAAGGGCTGTGAATGGGACTGCTGCTGTTGTGGAGTTGGGTTTTTTAAGAAGAAAAGTGTAAGTTTTTAATATGCACAGGGCTTTCAGATCTTAAAGCCATATTAACCATGTGTAGGAATCCTTTCCCATGTCTGTTTCTTTGTGGTGTTATCAAAAGCAGACAGTTGGTTTCTCGGGGGCCCCTCTCATTCAGATACATTACAGCAGGGAATTGTTTCAGTAGGGAAGCACGGGCTGTGGTGGTGTCAGAAACAGAACTTTTAATGCATTTCAGCAGCATCCCAATACAGAAAGTAGCTGCAGCCACAATGCCATTTCAATTCAGCTTGCTTCCACTCACCTTTCTTTCTAAAGCCTACAACTCTAGCATTAGATCACAAAGGCTGATTTTTCCATAAAGGTTGAAGGGCTGTAAGATACTTACATCCTGAATCATCACACATCATTATTTACACCGTTAAAATGATCACTGGGTCTGCTGCAAGAATGAGCATGTTCCAGACAAATGAGACTCTGACTTGCACTGATGAAAGCTTGTGAAATGATAGTGTTCAGCAATTAGGAGAATATTCTTACTGTAAGTCATTTGGAAATAAATGGTCAGTGGTTATGTATCCATCCTGGAAATAATTGTACTGTCTGTCAGAGAATTGAATTAATTTTATAAAAATATATTTTTTTAATAAGGAAATATAAAATACACTGTCAACAATAGCAAATGCTGTCAAAACTATAAATTTGCATGAGTTTTATGTATGTAGTTTTGGTACCGAAGCACCTGGTTACAGCACAGTTTTGAAATGAACATAGTTTGTCTGCAGGGTGTGATACACCACAGAAATGTTTTCCTGAATGTATGTTGCATAAAAAATACCATATTTTATTAAATACCATATTTTACCAAAGTATAAAGGTATCTTGAGGTTTTCATAGTAGTCTATAAGTTTCTGTTTGGGTGAAATAATGCCTTTTTAGCAGCTTTGTAAGAGTTTAGTTCATATTTGTGACTTAGGAAGTTCTGGCAAGAGGCAGAGCGCGTTCTATGTTTGAGATGCACACTCTCCTCTCTTGAGAGCAGGCAGCTCTTGAATCTTAGGAGCTAACAGAAGTGAGATTAGGATCTTGTGTTTTCAGCAGAAGTTAAATATTGCTGATAATTTAGTTTCAGAAGTCTTAAAAAGGAACACAGTGAATAACTCATTGTTCATGAGTTCATCGTTCAGTTGTCAGAAAATAAGTGGCCTGTATGCAATCCTCTGGCACAGTGGATCAGGATCTGGATTTAGGCAAAGTAAAATTGGATTTCAACACTACCAATTTTGCCCTTTGTTGTTGTTTTTTATACAGAAATACAAATGTAAACTTGAGCAGCAGTTTGCCCAGATCAAGGAAGAAAGTACAGCTCAGCTGCTGGCAGCTCAGCGTTGGGAAGACTGGTGGAAACGATCTATCCGGAAGATTAAGGAACTCTATACATGAGCTCAATCACATCTTGCTGACGTCCTTCTGATCATTGTTGGTGTAAACTGACAAGCTTGTACTAATGTCAGTGATCTAGTCCATTAGGATTTTCTATTTCCTTTTTTTTTTTTTCAATTTCTCCTGCCCTAAACAAGTGCAGTGGTGACAGGAGGTATTTTTTGGAAATAAAAAAACCTGACGAATGTGCCGTGAATGAAATGTAGATTCTGTGCCCTGCTTCCTAGATGGATCTCAGCCAGAGTGAAGTTAACTCGTTACGGTGTTGGCTGTAACAGGAGAATCTGTGAAGATAAGAGCCCACGCAGTGGATTTGTACTGAAGTTCATGTTCAAGACCTGGGCATGATGGAATATGACTCTGTCATGGCACAGTCTGAAGTTACGGCGGCGAAATGCAGCCTGTTTAATAACGGAGTACAGCAAGGAAACTTTTTCAACGCAGATTAAACCCTCCCCATGGCTATCCTCTCTTTGCATTCTGAGCAACACTGTACTCTCAGCTCACTACTTCAGCCTAAGGAATCTGAAATACAGGTTTAGAAATCAGAAATAATTGATCTGCAAAGAATATTTTCTACAGAACACTCTACAAGTGAGGTATTTGTCTGCAGTTCAGAATGCTTTCCAAGGCAAGGCTTGAAGATAAAGTACTGCTTTGTTCTGGGAGGTCAAGCAAGTTCATTTAGGATTAACACAGCTACTTTCAACTATATTGCTTTTAAAAACTCTCTGAACAAATTCCAGGAACTTGAGTAACTATTAAAGCTGTATTAAAACGTTTTTCCTGCTTAATAGGAGATTCTGTCACTATCTGCAACCACATCTATTTCATTTTTGTTTGCGTTGATTTTGAACCCCGGAGTTGTAGATCAGTTGAGGACAAGTATGGTAAAAGTCAATGAGATGTTTTTAGATGCAAGGAGAGGTTCTGAACTCATCTGGCTCCAGGGTTCTTGCAGATTATAACAGAGAAATTGAAGCAAAGGGGGAATTCATCAGCTGTGCTCCTAATGATGCAATATTTCAAAATATGTGTATTGCTCTTCCCGAGAGATTAGATGTTTACTCTGTAAAGACACATAGAAGTAAATAGTGCCTATTAAAATAGCTGAGACTGCACTAAAATAATGAGAAGGCTCATGTCTTCTTTTAATCTGTGCTAATTATACTATTCAACTTGAGAATAACTTTTATTCTCCTTTCTTCTGTCTGTTCCTTATCCTCTGTCCTTCCCCATCACCCGCATTCTGTGCTGTCGCTCTCAGTGCGCCATGGAGATAAGTGCATGAGGATGGTCAGGTGCAGGAAATGAGAATCCCCAGGAGATTGTCTGCAAAGTGGGACTGTCTTATGTTTTCATTTATGCTTCGGGGAAAAATTTTCAGCGGATGTTTATGAAATTGGGAAGTGCTATCAAGCTGTGAGGGGCCGCAAGCACCATGGAAAAGATAAATCAGTCAAGGCTTGATGTTTTAGTGAAACAAATAGCCTGAAAACAGGGTATAATTCCATAAAGCCACATACAAGATTTTATGTATCATAGACCTAGCCAGGACAGGTGCCATAGAAAAGACATATGGATTACATTTGGTCACAGGCTGAATGTCATCACCATGTCGTGTTCCTGCAAAGTAGGCAAGTGTCACATAGGAATCATAGAATCATGGAATGGTCAGAGTCGGAAGGGACCTTAAAGATCATCAAGCTCCACCCCCCCTGCCCTGGGCAGGGACACCTCTCCCTAGAGCAGGTTGCTCCAAGCCCCATCCAGCCTGGCCTTGAACCCCTCTAGGGATGGGGCATCAACAACTTCCCTGGGCAACCTGTTCCAGTGCCTCACCACCCTCACAGGAAAGAACTTCTTCCTAATATCTGATCTAAATCTCCCCTCTTCCAATCTAAAACCATTACCCCTCGTCCTGTCACTAGACTTCCTGACAAAGTGTCCCTCCCCAGCTCTCCTGTAGGCTCCCTTCAGATCCTGGAAGGCTGCTATCAGGTCTCCCCGGACTGTAACCTATAACAATTAACATGCTTGTAACAAGCCCCCTCGGAGGCCACATGCCAAGGCTTTGTGTGTCTGTCACAGGGCCTGGGGTTCACCCTGTGGCAACAGAAAAGGGGTTAATTTGAGCTTTTAAGGTAAGACAGCTGAGCCAGGGGAAGTTGATTTTTATGGCTGCTGAAAAGGGAGCAATTTCTTAAACTTACAGCAAAATATCATTGCCTGATGTGCATTATTAAACTGGTGTAATGTTTCTTTGCTTGTATTGGACCTCCTTGCCTTTCTCCTAAAGGCACATTTGGAGGGAGCAGTCTCTGGCAGATACTTTTGTGAAAGATGGGGTTTATCAGCTAAAACGGTTAACTGTGTTAGCTCTGTGGCCTGATATGATTTGTTTTGGTGAGTTTATTGAAATGCAGAGGGCGTGTGCTTTAGATGAATAAATGGAATTTACAGAAGCAAGAACGAAATCAGAGAGGCATCCCACACACTTGTAACTGTGATTAGATTTCACTGAAATGGAGAGGTTTTTCAAACACTTTACAGGAACTGCCCCAGTGACTAAAGGGCCTGGCTCTTACACTCTGGTTCCGTGTTCCTGATTTGAGAGAGACTGAATTAAAATGAAACTGCTTGGAGAACCTCATGCTTCTGTAATAAAATAATCCCTGTCTCTCATAGTGAGATATTTATAGCCAGTTTCCCTTGCTTTTTTGTTCTTTGCAGAGTGAAAGCTGCTGGGAGTAAGAAGCTGCCCTTCCTTTGTCTACTCTAGAAGGTATGATTTCCAGGAAAGCATTGGTATCTCTTCTCTGTCTGTCTGTTGTTACTGTGTTTATCTGGGAAGCATTTACTGGCAAGCTTGGTCATATTTAAAACATCTTGTCCATATCTACACTGTGGTAAAAAGCACAGTAGCCGAAAAATAGAGGCAGTGCATTTTACGGAAAGTCCCTGTTAGAGCTGTAAGAAAGAACACTAATTCATACAATAGATGAAGTAACACTAGCAGAGGGAGAAGCCCCCTAAGGGAGAGAGAAAAAAAAAGACCAGTTGTGTCTAAATTAGGCTGCTAACACCATATCTGACTCACAAACAAATGTTCAGGTACAGAATATTCCAGTTTCATTTCAGTTCAGGCCTTAAAAGAGATGATTATCTGCCTCTTCAAATAGTCCAAACTCTCTCCAACGTAACCAGGGGTAGTTCTGTAGCTCTCAGACATTGTTTCTTTCAACATTGAGAATGTTTGTAGCCTTGAGTATACTGACTGCTGAATACGCCTTACAGATTGGCTTAAGCAAGTTCAAACATTGTTTGAAAGGAATCTGAGATCAGGCATTTCTATTAACTGTTAAATTATTAATCATCAATTGTTAAATTATTTTTAATTCTACTGTGTGGTGGTGTAATTTGCTCTGATTTCACATTGTGGATAGTTGCACTTCTCCAGTAGCTGATTGTATACAAAGGTCTGCATAGAGTGAGATCAAAACTGAAGGGAGAAGAAAGCCACTGCAGCCTGTTTGTCTGCTACACAAATTAGAGGATGCACACACAGCATTTAAAGTTCCAAGAAGAGTCAGTATGTCACATCAGTGTATTTTTATCCATTTTGGGCTTTGCTTTATGTGTGCCGTTTGTCTATGCTTTTAAAAAAGTGTGTAGGCCTACGTTTTGTCCACCACTTGGTGTAAATAAAAATACAGTTACAAGCTGGATGCTTCTGGGCTTATTTTGTCCCCAGATTCCCATTTATGCCTTATTCCCATTCACATTACAATGTGAATACACCGGCTCCTACACTAATTAGTAAAGTAGAAAAACGGCTAGATTGACTTCTCAGAATCTGCACCAGATTCTGTGAAAACCTTTGAAAATCCTAGGAAGATACCTGCCAACATTTCCTATCTTAAAATATTTCTTTACTATCCCAGGATTACAGCTGGGAATGGAAAAGTGCCCTACCTCCCATATTACCTTCTTTGCCCAGAAATCTTGTAAGTATCCCATTTTTTATATAATTAGTAACACAGGTCATTATCACAGGAGCTGTACTTCACTGACAGTGTGAGTAGTTATTAACAAGTAGTCACTTGTTCTTTATTTTATGCAATGATGAATCTATAATTAGCCACTCTCTTAGATGGAAACAGTACTAATGCAACCTTTTTTTCTTCAGTCTGCTTGCCCTTCAGGACAGCTCTGTGTTTGTACAGCATGAGTGAGGCCTTGGCTGCTGTGGATCACAGAGACCGTGACTAACAGGCTAACACTGGTGTTATTATCAGGGTGTAATCACACACGTGCACGTCTACACACAGGACCTCACTGTGCTTTGAGATGTGGATTAAGTATCCCAGCTCACTAGATGGAGAAGCCCACCACAGAGAGGTGACATAAACAATCATTTCAGGAGTTCTGGCAGAGTTAGAAATAACCCCCCAGTCTCCTCATCGTGTTCATCTTCTTCACTCTATGATCTGTGCTTTCCACTTGCTTTAGAAATGTGTTTGTGTTATGGCAGCACTTGAGTCATGGACCAGAAGCCTGTTCTGAACAAAATGAAAAGGTGGATGCTTCTCCAGAAATCTTACGGTTTAAGGGGGCACCTTCATTGTGTGATGCAAACTACTGCACAGTTAACAGACTAAAGCTGTCCTAAAAGCTATCTCAAAGCTGCATAAAAGAATTTACACTGTGGAGGAACAGGGTGTATGGCCTAAGTGACTTCACTGCCATATCAGACCATAACTGGAATGTGACAAGGCATGGCTTTTCCCTTCTTTGTCATGACCTACCAATCATGTAAAAATGAAAAGATGCAAATAGAAAAGATTATATCTGACTATTTCAAATTATTAAAAAGCATTGTGTCTAGTAAGATGCCTTTTTCTGTGAATGCTGTTTAAAGTATGATATATTTTGGGCAGTTGAGCCCTCCAGAGGAAGAGGAACAGTTATGCAGGGAATGAAGCACATACATGACCAGAACTGGCAGTGCTGCCCTGGATTTTAACCCCTGAACTCTTGACTTTACTTCACCAGCTTTGGAGAGTTGCCAGCTTCTCTCCATCCCTGCTCTGTTGTGTGCTGTTTCAAAACTCTAACTCATCTGAGAGCCCTCCTTGAAGGGGCAACATCTAGGTCTCTGTGCCAGGCAGAGCAGCGTCCACAGCAACTGGAGCAAGAGCTTGGACAGCTGTCAGTACAGCAGCAGGTCCTGAAGCTGAACCAGGTTCTTGTTTTCAGGAAGGTATTACAATCCTTTTCTTTTCCCACCCCGTCATGCAGGTCCATGAAACTCCAGTACACAGAAGAGAAGCTAATCCAGCTTTTTCCCCAGTAAATACTGGCTTTTTATTTCCTGACCTTTAATCTGCTGTTCCTCTCTTCTGGGCATATTAATCTATTATTCAGTGGCTATTTCTTCCTTCTTACAGATTATTTTATCAGCAGCCAAGAGTGCTGGCTCCAAAGTAAGCTCCTTGGTTTGAACTCTGTTTCTGCTGACTTTTTGATTTGGGTGCTTTGTGCCACTCACAGTTTCAAAGTCCTGGTGTGCACTGAACAGTGAGTACCTTGTTCAAGAGAATCCTAACCCTGCAGGTATGTCTCTAGCTGTCTCTGCTGCTACAAGATTGAGTTTAGTCACTGTACACTTGTTAACATACCTACTGTAAATTCCCAATTAAAACATTAGCACACAGAGAGCCCTGTCTACATAGTTGCTGCCAAGGCCTCTTTTTGGGATGGGAGAGATACAATAGCTGGAAGACAGTGAGAAATACCTTCTGGAACTGTGTTGTAATTGGAACCAGCTGCAGGAGAGTTTTCAATCCATTTCAGGGCAAAATCAAGCAGGTGCCTTGTATGACCTTCAGCAATGGTTTCAGCTAACCTGCTGGATCTTAGGCTGGAACAAATTGCAGGCACTCACACAGACAAGTCTCTATGAGAAGCAGCCAAACCGGTGAGTTTAAGCAGACGTGGAAGGTTTCAGGCAGCTCAGAAGTGACTTAGGCCAACGTTCTTTGTCAGCTCGAGTTTGTTAGCAAGCTCTGTTGGGCCAGCTCCTGTTATCTGACTCTTATCTCTAGCAGTTCACCTTCAACAGCCACCATTCCTTTGTGTGTTAATAAACACACCCTGTTAGTACACATCCTTTATTTCCCCTGTTATTTCAACAGGACACGCTGGATATTTTTCTCTTCCATATTGGAATAAATTAATATGTGAAATCAACTAGAATATGCTGGGCTAAATGAGGAGAGAATGATGTAGCTTTTATTGCTCTATGTCTTCTGGAGGGAGTTGACTGGCAGGCACTGAGAGGATGCATACCATGGAAGTGAGTCATTGGGAAACCCAGTACAGCCCTTTAAAATGAAATGGAAAAAAAAAGCCCTGCTTAGAGAAACAAACTTGCAGATTTCCTTCTCTCTCTCCCTCTTCTCCCTCCTCCAAAAAAAATGGATAATAAACCCTGAAAGAGAACAGTTCAGTTAGTACATTTTCTACAAACCACAGTCATCTTCCTGTATAATTTAATCTTTTTATCCTATGTATTTCTCTAGGAGGGAATGAAATTGTTATTCCCGTGTCCTCTCAGACTGAAAGTATTAAATCTGGGTTGAAAGCCTCTTGCTGCCTCAGCCATCAGACTGCTCCCCACAGGTCCCTTGGTTTAGGTTTTATGCTGTTATTGCCTTGGGAGCGTGTCAGCTGGGAGGCTGCTGCAGTCTCCAAGGGTGGTCCCGTGCCGTGCATGACAAATTTCATTAGCAGAGTGCTGCAGACCACGGTCTGGGGCGAATGTGAGCGAGCTAGGGGAAATTACACATCAGAAATGACATCTTGTTTTGAAATCAAAAGGGTAAGAAAGAAACCGTGGAAGTAAAGAAGAAAGTTGAAATAGCCTTGCACAGCTGTAACAGAGCATAATCAGACTCTGCTGCATGTTTTTTCGGTATTTCCACTACCCACACAGGAGATTAAGGATTTTTCTGTAGCTTTGTTACACGTTTGAATGCTGCCTCACATGTAGAGCTTTAAATTATATCTGAGTGCATTAAAGCTATATATAAATAGTGGGGAAAAAAACAAACTGTCATGCCACAAGCTGTGTTTTAATAACACAGTAGCGGAGTACATTTTATAGTCATTTTCATATTGCTACTCCTGTTTTAGTCTGTATGTAGCAATCTGCATCAGCCTGGTAGCAAATACGCATAGATTCTCATTCTGTGAGTTCAGTGATCATTAAGCTCTCCTCAGCAGAAAAGTCCTATGGGCTTAAATGAGATTTTAGTAAATCCTTGGGGTTTTGTCAATTCCTTAAACAGTGCTTCATTTCAGCCCAGGAACTGAAACCTCCATGCTTGGTAACCTGAAATAAGAGGCTGTCCCCCATCGTCTGGGAAGGAACCTTCCATTCTGAGATCCCAGGCAGTGCCTACAGGCCACTGAATCCCACCATAGAGGTGACAGCCTTTGCCACTGGACAGTGGGTGAACCCCTCAGTGGGCGCAGTTCTTGGGTTGATGCACCTCCTCTGTGGAAAGATCATTTTGGCTTTTCTTGTCCTCAGCAGAGCTGAAATCTGTCCCAATCTGTCATAAACTTCTATGCCCGTGTGTCGTGTTGATAATCATAGAAGCCTTACAGGATAATAAACAAAGCCAATGAGATCCTGGCAGCCTGGCAGGAGGAAAGCCATCTCAACAGGCATTTCCTCTCCCACAAACTCTCCAAGGTGCTTTCTCCAGAGTATTTATGGGATGACAGAAAGGCAAAGCCCCCTGAAATTCACCTCATACGTATAGACAAGAACTACAAATTGATATGAAATTGACCATCTGATCCTTGCAGAGACATTCTCCACACAATCAAACCCATGGAATATCAGCTCCCCCAGGAGCAGGTCCCACCATGAATTTTTGTTTCTGGTGTGAACAAACTGAGGAACATGTGGGTATTTTTTCTGGAGGAGTCTCAGTGCATTTCAGAGCAGCAGCCAAAGTGGAGGTGAGAATGGAAAGGTCCCTGGTCTTTGTAAATACAAGCATCCCACTTGAGGCTTCAGCACCCAAAAAGACATCAAAAGGCCAGTTCTCAAAGGCAAGGCTGTCCTTATAGTGAGGCTGCAGCTGCTTTTGCCTCTGCTAGGTTTTCTGAGGCCTAGCAGAAACTTAGCAAGATGTAAATGGTATTTGACATTCCTGTGGAGAAGGAAAACACCTAGACTTTTAGTAAAGACCTTTTCACTTAAAAAAATTTCTTGGATTTCTTGGACCTTCTCAGCAGAGAGCTGGTACCAGCCATTGCCAGTAAGAACCCTGGCCTGACAGGACCAATAGTGTGAATTCACGTAGCAGTTATCTTCCAAATTCCAATCTGTGTTATGGAAACCTGAGTTTAGACAGAACTAGCACAGCTCAGACCCAGACTGAAATTCTTTGGGCTTATTTCAATCACAGATGTGCTCTGAACCTTTTCCCCAGTTCACATGTTTCTGTAGATCATGTCATCTTTTCCAACACAGAAAATCTGGTATTGAGAGGTTCGTGTTCCTATCCGTTGCTTCAGTCCTTTCCAACTTTTCTAAGCTCTGTGAAATAAATTGGCTAGAACCTGCTGGAGCTGACAGTAAGGCCTGATGCCTTTCCAGCAAACAGGGTGATTTCATTTCATAGTGAAATGCTCTGGTGAAGCTGTGAGTTCAGCCTAGAGCTGGAAGCAGGCTGGGGTTAACATTTTCCTTGCGTGAATGTGATGAGAAGCTGAACTGGGCCTTTTGCAGCTTTTAAATCCTGACAGCTCACTCGGATGAACAGGCAAGGGGAGGCGGAGGAGGAAGAGGAGGAGGGGTGTCCAAACACAGGCAAACAGCCACGGCTTGCCAAGGAAGACTGCATAATTGTCAACTGAGGTCACAGCACGGAGGTTCACGTGCCACCTCCCTTGCTGCAGCATGTCTGCCATAAACATCTCCCCCGTTACCTCCCGAGGAAGGGCTGTGCAGCTCCCTGCCACGCTCTTTGAACATCAGCAGGGACAGGAACCACGGGGAGCAGCAGAGAAGGGCCAGGCCGAGCCGCGCTGTACGGCACCGAGACGAGAAGCAGGGGTGAAAGGGCTGAGCTGACTGTTTCTAAGGGAACAGCTAAAAAAGAAAAAAAAGAAGGCTCATTTGGCAGAGGGAGAGAAAATGGGGAAGAGGTGCCTGACTGTTCTTGCTTCTCTTCACGTGAGAAAATTGCTGTACGGCAGGGTATCAAGTATTCCAAGCTTTAGGGCCCCAGCGCTGATTGCAGATGACTTAACGAGCCGTTTTGTGCCTGTGTGAGCTGGCTGAAAATGGCACTTGTCAATGTCATTGCAGGCATCTCATCTTCCAGAAGACTAATTAGGAGAGCTTTCACGGTACCCATAATATAGATAAGGTGCACAAGATACCTCCAGCCCAGAAGCCCTAGTGGCAGCTGGGTCTGGTTTATCCAGCCAAGGGTTTGCTCTGTGATGTTTTCTCCAGGCTGTTGTTTGAGCTGTGGTGCTGGAGGAAGGCAGCCCTCCACGTAACTGAACCAGAACTGACTCTCCCGTGAAGATGTCTGTGCTCGGTAACCAGGCAACTCATTTCACCAGAAGGGTGAAGAAAGATCTTTATCCAAATATATTTCATTTTTTTTCCAATATACATTCTCGCCAAACCAGGCTTAAAACTGTATGTTTCTTATTTGTAAAAGAGTTGTGTCTGAAGGCCATGGCTGAAATGAGGGTCTCATTGTGCTGGTTGTGAGATCTATATATGCATGTGGATCCTTTACAAGCCCGAAGGAACTGTCTGGTCTGGTCTCCTGCACAGGAAAAGCCAAATAATCCTATCTGCTGATGTCAGTATCGAGTTCATGATATATGGCTGGGCTGTACTAGATCTCTGAGAAGAGAAGAGCCTTCAGACCATGATAAAACATGAAGTGATTAGCAGCCCCAAATCCATACATCAGCTGTGCCAGTGGCTGATTCCCCTTACACCTTAATTCTGCTCTAAATGGGTCTGTGTTTGCAACTGATATTTGCAGCCGTTGGGTTTTGTCCATGCTTGATGACTAGAATTCCTGTGCAAATAAAACTGGAGGAAGTTCTCCAGCACAACTGATGTGTGATGGAGGGTGGTCTATATTTCTGGGGTACCTGTTCTGGAAAACTTCTGTGAAAGGCTTGGTCTCCGTCTCCACTTCCCATCCACCTTTTGGCTGAACCCGAGACAGTGATTGACACAGTGACAGCCTGATTTGTGCGGTGCCAAACATGTTCATCCTCCTGGCAGGCCCACAGCTTGTCCTCAGGGAATAGTCTTGTGTCACACATTACCTGACACAGTTCTGCTCGGCAGGGCGGTGATGTGAGGCAGTACCTAGAAACTCCCCGTGTCTCCAGGGAGCAGGAGAATGTGACTGCAGAAACACGCTCCCTAGTGCAGTGCGGGAGATGCTCCCTGAATCAGCTCCTGCCCTCCTCTAATTAATGAAATCCTGGGCTTCTGTTGTCATCCCCTGCTGATTAGTCCCCCTCCCCCCACACCAGCAGTAAGCTTTGCTTCTCCCGTTTGGATTTTGCAGCCTGAGACCTGTGGGCAGTGCGGGAGCTTCGCAAGGATCTCCTTTCTGATCTGAATTCCCCACCAACATTCACTGCTCAGAGGGGAAACCGAGGCACATCTTAGCAAGGCAGCAGACTGGCACTTTTGCATCTGGGCTCTTCCTCCCATCTCTGCGGGAGGCAATGCCATCTCGTGTGTCCCTGTGCAAAGGGAATTTGAACTTGGAAACATCCAGGCAAGTGAATCACTGCATGTGAATAAATCACGGGCCAGTTTACACGGGTGATCTGATCGTGCTTTCAAGGTATCTCAGACTCAAGCCCTGCTTGTTCCTGACCAAGCCTCAGATCAGGAGCTTGTTGCCTTCCCAAGGGCCCCTTGTTCCATCTGCCCCTCTCTGGAACAGATGCATCATTCATTGTCTGTCTAATTTAAGAACCCATCTGACAGGCTTTTTCTTTCCTCATCCTGGCTGGTGCCTTGCGTGGTGCATCCATCCTCCATGGGAAACTTCTCGGGGGGGGCAAAAACCAGAAACTGAGTATGATCTTAAGTGGGGCCACACCATGATCCTCTTGTTCTCCTTGCTGATAAGAATAATTTCCACTAAGCCAGACTTCCACCCTTTTCCACTCCTGTCTGGATTTCCTTTAACCTTCCTACAGGCAGAATTACCTGACATTATTGGCCAGAAATGTCATTTTGATGCCCAGCAATAGTTACGAAAGGACTGACCTAGCCAAACCTCCTCTGTGTGACATCTGTGGCTGGGGGGCATGAAAACGAGGAGGTCTTTGAGTGGATGTGGATGAGGAAGGATAAGAACATCAGTTGTACGTTGCCTGCACAGAACCAGCTCGGGGAACTGGCAGCGTGGTGGTGTGGAAAGAGCTGGAAGACTGTGAGCTCCCTGCCAGAATGGCTGGTTTTACTCTCCCTCCCTTCGTTTTACCTGTTTACTCTGTGGTTTTTGAAGGAAGGGACCATCTCTTGTTCTTTGTCCATGCAGGGACTCGTCACGGCCGCTCACCGGTGGATGAGATGCGCAGGATGAGTTTCTTTCTCAGCAGGGATTTGCTCTAATCCCAAAGGGCAGCTGTAAGCACGAGAGTGACTGTTTTCTCCCCGCGCTGCTCCGTGCCAGCGAGTCCCCGTGGGATCCCAAGGGCTGAAACGTGCAGAGAGCAGCTCTCCAGACAGAGTGACAGTGACGGATGCTTTCAGGTACAGCAGGAATTAACAGGAGTGGGTTGTGCTTTACTCACACAAATCCCCAGTCCTGCCGTTCTGCTCCACACAAGCAAATAATTTAGGAAAGCCTTGCCAGCAAAACGCATCAAAGAAGTGACTTTTAAATGTCTTCCTGCCCACCCCACTCCCTCCTTTCTCCAGGAGTAACACTACACTGACTTGACTTTTCTTGGGCTATATTTAGATCATACATAGATCCACCAAATGTCGCTGTTTCATGTAAAACCAGCGTAAAGCTGCATGAATAGAAAGGCACTTTGAACCAGAAATCTCTGCTGCTTGTGTGCCCACCTCATCGCCCCTGCCCCCCCCAATGAACCTTTAGATAATTTAAAGCAAGTCAGATGAGTACAAATTACTTTTTTAAAGTGCTTCATTCTGAGTTGTTGGGGTTTTTTTTTGGTGGTTTATTTTATGTAGAGAGTTTTGCCAGCAGCAAATTACACAGTTATAGACCTTCTGAAGTATGTGTTGCTCCCGCCGCTCAGCACTGACACCGTTACTATAATTAGAGTGATGTTGCTCTGTAGCAGCATCTCCTGCCAGAGCGAGAGGCCTGGCAGCACCTTCTCCTTTCCTGGCAACGCTCCCCATCCAGCCCTGCAGGTTCTGCTGGCCCGGAGCCACGGGGGAGCGGGACACCCAGATGTGCTGGGCTGGGCCTTGTCCCTAATTCCCACCGTGACCCTGGCACAGCTGGTTCTTCCCACTCGGTGGCTGCTCTCCGGCACGGTGGCAGCGCTGTGGGTTGTGTGTGTCAGTCGCCAGCAGCGCTTCAGCCGGTGCGTGCTCGGCCGTGGAGGGTGACGCAGCCTTCTCCCAGCTCCTGCTCCTCCTGACATCACCCTGCCGTGGCACGTGTCATCGGCCTCAGAAATATAAAGGATGGGTACCGGAGCCTCTCTGTTTCCAGGGCAACCCCTCTCGCTCAGCCCCCGCTGTCTCACCAGCTCACACCGACATCTCCAGCAGCTTTTTCCCCGGCTCCCTGCGGCCCTCCGTTCCGGGTGCTGGGTTGAGCAGACCCGGGGCAGCTGTGGGGGTGGGTGTTTGGGCACATCTGGTGGCCCAAGTCCCCAGTGTGGCAGGGTGCCGAGCTGGACAGCGGTGTGGCAGGGGGATGTCACCCATCAAATTCCGCCTTTCCCAGCCATGAAGCCCTTCTCCTATTTATATCTCCCACAGCTATAAAAACCCTCACAACCGCTTCTCAGCGGGTCACCCACAGCACCCACCTCCTCCAGCCAGAGGTGTGGGTGGGTGTGTGGGTGGTTGCACATCTGGATTGATGCCCAGGGGCGACACACATCTGGATTGATGCCTCGGCCAGCCCACATACATCTGGATTGATGCCCGCGGGCAGCACACATGGAGAGGTGCCCGGGGGGCAGCACACATCTGGATTGATACCCGGGGGTGGGGGTGTGTGGCACACATCTGGGTTGATGCCCTGGTGGGACACACATCTGGATTGATGTCGGGGGGGTGGCATACATCTGGATTGATGTCGGGGGGAGAGGGGACCGGCACACATCTGGATTGATGCCCGG
>VXBW01000428.1:172253-194207 GCA_013400375.1 Thinocorus orbignyianus
ATGGGCGGCGCGGTGCGGCCCCGGCCGCGGGGCAGCGCGGAGGGGCGGTGAGGCCGGACCCGTGGAGCCCCGCGGTGGTGTTGGCGGCCAGCGGCTCTCCTTGCGCGGGCGGCGGGGGCTATGTGCGGGGCATGATGATGATCGACACTCAGGTGAGTTCCGCGTTTCGGCTTTATTCCCCCCCAACCCCGGGGGGCACTTTGGCGGTGGGTCCCTGTTCTCCCCGCACGGTGGGTGGCCGGGCTCCGGGCCCCTTCTGCGCCCCGGCCCACGCGTGTCCGCTGCGGGTGACTTGTGCGTGTGTGCGCGGTGTCGGGGTTCGGGTGGGCTCTGCCGGAGGTTTCTTGGGGGTCTGTGGCTGCAGGTGCCTGTCCCTTGCTGCCTGCTGGGGTAGGGGGAGAGCTGGAGGGACCAGCCATCCTCACCCCTGAGCTTTGGCAGAGGGAAAAGCAGTAGCCTGTGCAAGGAGGGGATTTATTTCATGTTTTTTTTGCTTTCTGTGTCTGTAATGGATAAGTGGGAGCAGTAGAAGGGGGAATGAGGGATTTGGAATGAAAACAAGACGGCTTAGGACAGGGTCTGGCCGCCGCTGCGATGCTGCAGCCCTTCCCGAGCTGCTGCGGGCTGTGCCAGGCAGCCGGGGCTGCAGCTCCCCAGGTGGCGCTCAGGCCAAGTGGCACCAGGAGAGGTTACTGCTCTCTTCCTGGTGTGTTTATGAAGATAAATAGAGCTGAGGTGGACAACAGCTCAATGTTCACAAACCTACTGGTGCTTTCGGGGTAGGGGAGGAAGAAGCAAAGGCATGAAATTTGTGGGTCTTAGCGGAATGTGGCTCTCTGTTTGGTCCTGATGCTCCTCTGAATTTACTTTCTGTTCCCCTTCTCGTGTTCCCTTCCTGACCCCAGCCCTGGGAAGGCAAGGGGGGGTCCGTGCTGCTGCCCCTGTGGGGGTGGTGGGAAGGTAGGTGGGCAGCCACAGCTCCTGGGAGCCTGGGAATGAATAAAGGGAAGGGGTCAGAGTGTGATGGAAAAGTGGGCTGGGATCCACTTTTGGACTGGAAAATGCATACCAGAGCCGCCTCCTGCACCCATTTGGTCTGAGTCTCATTTGCCTTGATCTAAACCTCTAAACAAAAGCTAAATTAGCTCTGTTGGGGTAAGCGTGTGAGGTAGGAACTGGTGGCAGCATGTATGTGTGCTGCGTTGTGGTGTGTCCCTTTGGGAAAGGGGATTGGCAACCAAAATACCAGGACTTGGGTCCTGACCACCCTGTCAGGGGTTAAGAACAGGAGTACTCTGTCGCCACGGCTGCGGACTGGGGAGAGTCACCTTGCTGGGAGATCCAGGAAATTATTGGTGTGAAGCTGTCTAGAATAAGATGTCATAGAATCACAGAATGGTCAGAGTTGGAAGGGACCTTAAAGATCATCCAGTTCCAACCCCCCTGCCATGGGCAGGGACACCTCCCACCAGAGCAGGTTGCTCCAAGCCCCATCCAGCCTGGCCTTGAACCCCTCCAGGGATGGGGCAGCCACAGCTTCTCTGGACAATGTCAAGAGCTTGATGTCCCTTCTGTGTTCGGGAAGGCACGTTGCATTCCTATGGAGTGCTTTGTGTCAAGGCCTCAACTTCAGCCTGCTCGTCACTTTTTATAATTACCTCCACTTTATATATGGGTAAACTGAGGCAGGTGGCAGCGTGTGTTCCAAGGTGTGGTGGGTGGTACGGAGGAGAGCACAGGTGAGAAGTCCTGGCTCCTCCTGCACATCCTGCTGGAAGATGATGAGCTGCTTTTCAGGGGGGCAATTCATCGAAGTCCCATCACTCCTGGCTACCGGTTAGGAGGAATTTCCAGCTGCACCCGCAGCCGCACCCTGCCAGTTCTTATGGCTGCACAGCTACGTTTTTCATGCCTCATAAATGTTTCTCTCCCTGGTTGCTAAGGGAAAGACCCACACAAACAACTGGGAAAACTGAGTGCTGCAAAGTAAATAGGCTGAGCAAATAAGGAGGGTTGGTTTTTTTTCTCTGTCTCTGATCTAATTGCTGCAGGTGTGTTGTTCAGGATGTCATGACATGTGAAAGCAAAGGTTCATGTGCAAGGGTGAATTTCAGCACTTAAAACCGAAACCTGCGTGTAAACTGAGTCAGAATGTGGCTTCCATCCTGAACCAAGCTCCTAAAGCTGCAGATTCATCCCTTCTCTCCCCCTTGCTGGCCGGTTGGGCTGGAGAAGGGAGCAGATGGTGGTCAAGCAGCCTTGGGGCTGGCTGAGGGCAGGATGTGGAGAGCTGGAGGCCAGCAAGGCTGGGGCTGAATTTGTTTCTGTGTCATCTGCTCTGAGGCGGAGAAGGGAGCTGTGTCTGAAGCCACTCCAATGGCCGGGAGTTAACTCTCGGTGGTGCTCTGCCACGGGTAGGAGGGTGAGTTGGCAACAAGTGACAGCGAGCGAGAGTCCAGCTGGCAGCAGGGTCTGGGAGGAAGTGAGTGGAGAGATGCAAAGTCCCTCCTCAGCGTGGTTCAGCTGCTCCATCTGGAGCTCCCGCTCGTGCCTGTCTGTGTGTGCCCGCACGCGGGGCTGATGGGATGTGAGCAGAGGATGCAGCGACTGCTGCAGGCTCCAGGAGGAATCTCAGGGCTACTGGGATGATTGATTTGACATCCTGTAGCTCAGTGCAATTTATCTTTGGGGTCAGTTTGCTTTGAGGTGACTCTTCAGGTGAAGAGAGGAGGGGCTTGTCAGAAGTTTGTTTGTTCTGGGCATCTTTGGGGTTGTGTTTTTCAGTTCCTCGCAGTGTTTTCGCTGTGCCGTTCCCTATGTGCTGCCTGGCTACTGGACTTTGAGAAGCAGAGGTCCTGATCTTGTGTGCTAATCTTAAAAGCAATCTGTGCTATCCATCATCACTCGTTTTGCTTCTTATACCTTTCCCATTGCTATAGCAACACATGTCTCGCAGAGGATGCCAGCACGCTTTCCAGGCAGCGTGTGGAGAGAAACCGTATCACCTACCACCAAACTGCGATCACCTGTGGAGCAGGGATGGGTAATTGGCAACTGCCCACAGCTGCTGGGTCTGGAGGTGCAGAGAGAGACTGTTATTAGCTCCCTGGGGCTGACCCTGCTCTCCCAGGTGTCCCCTCACCTGGGGTTTCCCTGGGGTATCAGGGTGATGAAGTACATCTGGGAGTACATGGTATCTAATGCCAGGATCTGGGATTTCTCTCCAAAAGAGAAGCTCGGTATGCTGTGGTGGCAGCTCTCTTGCCCAGGCTCAGTGGGTTTTAGGGGCCTTTTGCCTTCTTGCTCTTCCCCTTGCCTGCAGGGAGGCTGGAAGATGTGCTTCACTTGCAGGGTGCTGATGGAGGAAAGGGGTTGTTTGCCTGCTTTTGCCAAGTGAGCTTGCCTCTTCCTCTATCTCCTTCACAAACTCTGGTCACTAAATGGGCTCTGGGACATTCTCTTAGAATCATAGAATGGTTAGAGTTGGAAGGGACCTTAAAGACCATCAAGTTTCAACCCCCCTGCCCTGGGCAGGGACACCTCCCACCAGAGCAGGTTGCTCCAAGCCCCATCCAGCCTGGCCTTAAACACTTCCAGGGATGGGGCATCAACAACTTCCCTGGGCAACCTGTTCCAGTGCCTCACCACCCTCACAGGAAATAATTTCTTCCTGAAATCTAATCTAAACCTCCCCTCGTCCAGCTCAAAACTGTTACCCCTTGTCCTGTCTCTCCAGTTCCTCACAAAGAGTCCATCTCCAGCTCTCCTGGAGCTCCCTTCAGATCCTGGAAGGCTGCTCTAAGGTCTCCCCGGAGCCTTCTCTTCTCCAGGCTGAACAGCCCCAGCTCCCTCAGGCTGTCCTCACAGCAGAGGTGCTCCATCCCTGTGATCATCTTTGTGGCCCTCTGCTGGACCCGCTCCAACAGTTCCATGTCCTCTTGTTCTCCTCTGCCTCCCCATACTGTTGTCCTTTGCTCCTCTGTGAAAACCAGAGGCTGTCCCTGGCCATTCCTCTGCAGGCTTGCTCTCAGGACTGCTGTAGGGCTGCCTCCCCGCTGCAGTGATGCTGCTGCTGCTGCAGCCTCCCTGCCTGGCTTGGTGCTGGTTGGGGATGTATTTCTCATGCTTTTGTGACCATTGCAAGCTGTGTGAGCCTGTGCACATGCCTTGTGTGGGCAGGCCATGGGCTGTCCGGCTGTTTGGGGCCGCGTGGGGCTGTGCAGCAGATGGCACTGTTGTTTTCCCTATGAGTTACTGAGTTTTGCCTTCATCAGTGCTGGGAAGGGTCAGTGGTGATGGAAGCCACACTCGCCCGTCTGGGCTCTGCCACGGGAAGCGGATCTGCTCGGCAGAGCTTGGTGTTTGCATCTTGCTCCCCAAGGAGGACAGAGCCTGGCTCCTCAGTGATGACTAATATGAGCCAGCTCCATCCTTAGAGATGTGAAGACCAATCCTAAAGCCACTGTGAGCCCTCAGCAAGACCATGTCAATCACTGTGTCCCTCCTATAAAAAGCAAGCCCTGATCCCTTTTGTGCCTGTTCCCACTGTCACCAGTCAACCCATCCCCCAGCTTTCCCTGGTTCTCAGTAAACAACAAACCCGTGACCTTTCCATCAGTGCTGGCTGGGAGAAAAGTGCCTTTGCTGCTTTCCAGGCTGCTGTATCTGTGCTGCTCGTGTTGGTATAGTGATATTTAAATATGTGCATGGGCTAGCCTGGTTGAAGGTGCCCTGTTGTTGCCCCTGTGGCTGGAGCAATGCTGGGTGTTCAGGAGTGGCCATGACAGTCGTTGGCAGATGGCTCTTTGGCTGCTGAGCTGCTCCACGTTTCCCAAATATCCAGTTTTCTCCGTCTGGGGCCATCCCCTGGCTGCTGCGGGATCCGCTGGCAGCGGCAGAGCCTCCAGATGTTAGCAGGTTTCCCTGCTGGGACTGCCCAAGTCCAGCCTGCGTGACCTGCAATGAGGGTTCACCTCTCTGTTTTCCTTGGGGATTTGCATTTGAAATGTCTTGGTTTCTCGGGGCCCTTCTGGCTCCCAGGTCACCCCAGTTGCCCTTGGCCCGCTGCCCCTCACCACCCGGCTCTCGGGGCGGGGTATTTCTGCAGATATTTGCTTTCTCCACTGTTTTGTTGTTTTTTTTTCCCTTGCGTTGCAAGTTTTGGCTGGGGGTCAAAAAGACAATGTTTGTAGACATGAGCTGACGTCAAAGGCGGCTTGATGGTGGCATGCCAGGGGGATCACAGGCTTCCAGGGCAGAGTCGCCGCTCCCTCGAGGCTCGGGAGCACGGTGGGAGTCCATCCTCTGCAGAGATTTACAGCCCTCAGGCTGACCGAGCTGTGCTCTGGTGTGGCCCTGCAGGCTCCTGTGCTTGGGGCTGGTGAATGTTGGGGTCTCCCTGGAGCAGCTGCAGCTGCGGTGAGATGTTCTTCACCGCCCTGCTTGGAAGGAGACTTCAAAGACTGGGAGGGGGAAGGAAGGGATGAAGCGATGCCCTGGTGGGTCGCTGCAGTTCAGAGAGGGCAGAGAAGCCCTCCCTCTGTTTGTCGTGCTTCTGTCTAGAATCTGGAGAAGATCAGAGAGGCTTTAGATGTGGCGCCAGAGCTCTGGGATGTCAGGGCATCCCAGATAAGGCTCCACACCTCCCTGTAGGGCCTGGAAAAGAAAGGGAGGAGAGACAATGGATGAGGTGTGGTGTAGATACCGGCTGTTGTAGACTGACAAGCACTGTTGGGAGGGATCAATGGTGTGGCTGGAGAAGTGCTCCTGGCCTTAGCAGAGCAGATGATGTGCAGCTGGGGCGCAGGTTGTCCATCTGAATCTGCTCACAGCCTCCCCAGAGGCACGTCCTGGCTGATATTACCCCGAAAGCTTTGTCTGGCTTGCACCCTGGTGGGTTTCTCAGGACATCCGCTCTTCCTTTTTATCTTTCCTGCTCCATGCTGTCCCAATCTGTTTCCCACTCCCTTGCTATAACCGCCCTGCCTGACCTGAAGGCAGGAAGCAAAACACTGCAGAGGCCATGGCCGGCACTGGAGGAGCCCGCCTGGCTCCATGAGGGCCATCAGCACGGGATGGGAAGGTCAGGGTCACCTCACAGGGCATCCCGGAGGCCCCTTTGAAATCTTTGGCAGCCTCCCTGCCCTGCTCTTTTGGTCCCACTGTCTCCCTCTCGCAGCGGATTTCCCACCGTGTGTTTCCTGCCCATCCCCTTCAGTGCCGTGTCCCGTGCGGTCATGACCCTGGAGGAGACACCACTGGCATGAAAAATAGTGTTGGGTGGCGTGACAAAGTCCAGGGCAGGCAGAGACAGCCTGGTCAGGTTATGGGGAGCTGGAATTTGACCAGCCCTTGGCTGCTTTCTGTCCTTCTCCAAGGAGAACAGGCAGCCCCAGTGGAAGAGTCAGTGGTTGGGTTGACCAGGAATGGATGGAGGAGTCTTCTCTGGGCAGATCTGGTGGGTGCACACCAGAGGGCAACTGGTCCAGGACAGGAGCAGCTGAGGGATGGGGCTGAGCTCTGCCTGTGAGGAGACTGAGGAACAGGGGGTGTCCTTTCTCTGGGTGGTTTTTTTCCCAGGAATAAGTCCCACATGAGCTGCTTCGTGTCTGGCAGCCCAAGGGGAGCACAGATCTCCTCCTCATACGAACGCTCAAAGGCTTGCGGTTGTTTAAGGGCCCTGTTTTGCTTGGCAGAGGTTGGAAGTCCCAGCAGGCTTCAAACCCTCCCATTCAGTATTTCCATGGTGACAGGCAGGCGCTTCTGGTGGCTGTGCTGTCCTCCGTGGCACCAAAATAACAAGGCTGGTGCAAGCCCTTTTGCAAAGCTGGAGCCTGTGTCCCCACAGCCTTGTCCTGGTACTGGGACACGCACCTTCCCCAGTGCTCGTGGAGGGTGGTATTTATTTTGCCCTCGGTGGGATAAGCATTAAAAGCAGGGAGGGTTTTGTTTAGGAACCATACCCCAGTCCCCTGCTCCATCACCGCGTGTGGTGCTGACGGGGATGCCGGCAGAATCCCCTGATAAAGAGCTCATCCAGTGCCTCTGCGTTCATAACCCCGGTGGAGAGCATTAGGCCTGGCAATTTGCGATGCCGTGTGAGTAACTAATTGGAGGGAAGGGGAGATGACAAATAAATGCTTCCACAGTCTGGGGAAGGTGCATTTCTGCTGATGGAAAGGCATTTATCTCCCTCCTGCCGCAGCGCAGACCATCCTCCTTGGGCTAACCACTGCAGGCATCCCGAGCGTGTCATTTGGAGGGGATCTGCACCCAAAGGGCTTCCAGCTGGATGAGGCATCGGCCAGGGATCTGCATCTTGTGCAGTGGCACTGGGTGAGTGGTCTGACTGTGGTACCCACGGCTGCTTCGGTCTCCATCCCCATCTCTGGCTCAGCAGCATTCCCTTGGGGTCACACCCAGAGCACAGAGGCTTCTCATTCTATGGAAATGCAGTGTGGCTGTGGGGCACCTGGAACTGGGTGGGAATTTGGGATTTTACCTCTTCTAGAAGCTTGTTTTATTTATTATTTTTTTTCCCCCACTGGTTTTAAATTAGGGGAGAAGGATACAAGCTTGAAATGTTTTGTAAAGAGAAGTATTCTGAAATACACCCTTTCTCCTTAGGAAGTCAGAGCGAAATTCACATTCTGTTTATATATTTTGTCCAAAGCAGTGTATGTTTCGCTGGGAAACGTTTATAAGTATGACCAAGGTGGTGATAATTAGGAAGAGATTTAAAATGCAATGATACCTGGCAATTATTTCAGTCCTGCAAGTTTCTGTGTATGGGCAGCATTTTCCTGTGCAAGGCCTTCTGGCTCCTTTGCGACCTGCAGCTGAAGCACATGTTTCTTGGTGGGACCCAACACGTCTTTGTGGGGGCCACCACCGTCGCCACTTGCTGCTGTAGGTGTCACTGCCCTGTTTTGGGTGGAATTCACCTCCAAATCCTGAAGGCAGGCGCTGCGCCGGGTGGCTCTAAGTGCTTACACAACTCCCCTTTGCGCCGTTCCCAGCGCTGCCTGAAAGGGTGTTTAGTTAATAGGATTATAAAGCTTTCCTGTCGTTAGGCAACGGAAATCAATGGTGGGCCTCTGGGGCTGAGTTTCATCCGATTTACAGCGTCGTCACTAGATGGCTGTGCTGGGTGTGTGGTGAGGCTGGTACGGTGCTGGAGGGGAGGACGTGATACCTCCCATGCTGCTCTGCTGGGACCTTCTGGAAGCGCAAAGGATGCTCTTGGTCCCCTGGGTCCATCCACGCATTCCTCCTGCTGCAGAGGGTCTGGGATCAATCCTGCCGCAGTGCCTGGGTGGGACCACGTAGGAGGTCAGGATGCTGACATAGCCCTGGGGTGCTGGCTGCGTGCTCCAAAGTGCTGGATGGTGTCCCCCAGCTCCCGTGCTGCTGGGCTGGGGTGGGAAAGCCAGACATTTTTCCCTTTCTCTAGCCAAAAATGATGGCTTGACCTGAAAGCTGAGATCAGGCACTGCTTTGCAGCGCCCGAGGGGGCTTTGCTGTCCTTGCTGCTGTAAGAAAGCATCTGGAGACAGCAGGTTGTAGGATGGCTCATTAGTCTGTGAAACACTGGATGAGCTCACAGCTCAACACCCTCAAAAGGCAGCAGGGTCCCAGCCCCGGGGGGGCTGCAGAGCTGGCAGGGGATGGGACTGAGCCCCCTCCATGGCAAGGCTGCACGTCTGCACTGGGACCAGGCATGGGAAAGCTGAGGTCCGACCACAACCCTTGGGGAGGTCAGGGAAGGGCCTCTGCCATCTCTGGATTGTGTCCACCGGAGCTGACAGCCTGTGGGTTTGGTCAGCGAGGAGTGGTCTGGGCTGAAATGCCTCTCCTGCTTTGACCCAGGGCTGCACATCTTGGGAGGGGTTGTCCAAAGGCATCGGCTCCCCTTGTAGCCGAGAGAGCGATGTCGAGCCCTTCCCTGTCACAACAGGAGGGTGGGGAGCTGCTGAATGGGATCCCTGAAGGAAACTTCCAGGAAAGTCAACTTGCTTCAGGAATCCGTCCACGCAACAAGTGTTTTCCATCCCCCTGGCTAACACAAGCTGGTGGAGAGGGGACAGCACGTGGTGGAAACTTCTTTAAATGCCCTAGCCTGCAGAGCAAGCGTGGAGAGGGAGGATGGGGAGAGGCTTTGGCTTCGTGCAGGGAGCTGGAAACCTCTGAGCTGCCACAGCCCTGTCTCTTATCTCTCTCAGCCTGTGGTTTGTTGTCTGTTAAGCGACACGGAGCAGCGATGTGGATCTGCAGATAACCTCTTGGCCACGTGTTATGGGAGGCTAAAGTATGCATGAGGAGCTGAGACGGTTTTACACCCCGTGGCACAGCATCTTCTAGACAAGAGCGGGCTCCAGGGGTGGGGGCACGGGAACCTCCTCCTTTGGGTTTGTTTAACTTCAGCTTAACTCTGGAAAATATGCTGAAGAACCTCCTGCGCTGTAGGAGGCTTGGCCGAGCTGGTGGATTAGTGATGCTCTGTGTCTGGTGAGTGCTCCAGGTAGCGTGTTGTGCTGTACATCACACCTGTGTGCCTGCTCTTTGCGGGCAGACCTGGATGCTCACAGGCAATGTGCCCGGAGAGGTGCTCTGCCCTTACTGCCAGCCTGGCTGCTCACTGCAGGCGGCTGCTGCCCTGTCCTGGTTGGCAGGTGGAATAAACCCTCGCAGAGAAGTTATAATTGGTGACAGCAGGGATTGTCACAGCTTGTCCGTGCCCTCAGCCTTCCATTTCCCTTGTCGCTTTCTCTTCTCCAGAAAATTATTTGGGATGGGAAGCGTCCAGTTGTGCTGCTGGACCAGCGTGGGGACAGCAGAGCTCTGCTGTGCCCTGCACTGTGCCTGTCCAAGTCCCAGCCACCAGGGAATGGTCTGGACTTGGCCTTAGAGGAGCCAGACTGTGCTGACGTATGGGAGCTTATTCCAGGCCCTCTCTTAAATGTGTCTGTGCTGAAGTGCTGTGGACTCCTCTGATGGGCAGATGTTTTGGGAGATGATGGGGCTTTTCCCCAGGGAACAGCTGTGATGGGGCGTGTGGCATTTTGTGGCATCTTCCCACAACTGGTACCTCCACAGCCCCCAGCTCCTAAATCAGCCAGGTTTGCTCAGCCTGGGGAGCTGGGCACCCACGCGTGAATACAGTCATCTCAACAAAATATACCCAGAACATGTGCAGGCCTTGTGCCAGGGATTTCCCTGCCTGAGAGCTGTGCCCAGGTCGCTCTGGCAGCGCAGGGTGGCTGCACGTGGGATGGGGAAACTCGGGGGTTGTTAAATGGACTCAGTCTAGTGGTAAACTGAGATTAGTGTTGGGGGTGAAGGAGGAAGGGATGGTGGAGTTAGCTGTGAACTGCAGGAGTTACACAGTGAGTGTCCTGTCCTGCTTGCCCTCCAGCAGCGTGGTGGTACGGGATGCTGGTGGTCGTTAGGGCAGGAGGGACCTGCTCTGGGTTGTCTGTCCCAACCTCCGGTGGGAGGGCGGTTATGGAAACTCAATAAACTGTTGCCATGACAGCCTCGAGCTCAGCTCCCTCCTGACGCCGTACCCACCGTGACAGCTCGATATTACCAGCTCCCGTGGGACTGATTTCAACCAGATAAAACGCTTTCAGCACGGGACGAGGCAGCTGGATCACGGAGAGCTTTTCTCCTGCTGGTGGAGGGAAACGGTGTCAGAAGCTGAAAGGAGGTGTGTGGGTACCTGATGGTCCCTTTCCTAAGGGGGAGAGGTGGTCCTCAGTGTCGTTTGCATCCTCTTCCAGCCCCATCAGTTGCACCTCTGGTCTCTGTTGCTGCAGTGACCGTCTCCATGGAGACGGGACCAGCACAGCTGCATCCTGGGACCACGGAGCAGGGAAAAGCCGTGGGGAAGCGTCCCCATTCCCTCCCCGTGGGGACATGATGGCTCCTGGGGTGTGCTCTCAGCCCCCAGGGGAGTGTGAAAATTGAAATCCCTCAAGTGGTGAATGTGTGGAGGAATCCCAAGAAAACTAATTTGTTTTCCCACACCTCCCCCTTTAATGCTTGTTGGCTTTCACTTTGCATTGGTAATTGCTGCTCTGCACCTATTAAAAGGCCGTCTCATGCTTCGCGCGGGCTTGATTGCAAATTAATTTTGCATACATATCTATTCTGGGGAGCATAGGAATGTATTCAGCTCAGGATGCTGAATGCTAGACCGGCTTCCCAGGAATGTGACGCGCAGCATGGGCTGTGGCCGTTTTCGGGAGTAACTTTGAGGGAACAGGGGTGGCTTCTTCAAATAAATGTCTGGAAAAAAAGGTGTGGATACAAACCAGTGGGGTTTGTTCTCATCACTCACTTGGGACAAGACAGATTTCCAATGGGATATACAGAAGGACCCATGAGCTTAGAAACGAAGGTGCCTTTGATTGTCCTTCCTACTTGTGGTCTCCTGAAGTCCCAATAGGCATCTGCCTTCATGTCCACAGCTGTATTTTCCTCTCTAAATCTACCTCTAGGCTTTCTGTAAATGCCAGATTTCTTCAGAGGGATGATATCAGGTTGGGATTTCTGTGTTCTCAAAAGCAGATTTCCTTTTTCTATTACCGATAACTATCAAAGGGGAAGAGCTGTTGGGATTTTCCATTTGCCTTTCACTCCTCGTGCTTTGTTTCCTCTTTGCCTTCCTATCAGCCTCGCACAGTGAAAATAAACCAGTCAGTTTTGTGTCATTTCTCCTCAAGTACAGCCTTCTTGGGCATGTGCAGGATGCAGTGATATCTGGGCTTGCGGGCGACATGGAGCCGCAATTTCCTTGGAAAAACAAACTCGCCATTGTTATTTCTGTGGAATTCCTTTAATTTTGTGGAAGTCTTTGAGGTGTGACTGCAACAAGCATTGGAGTCAGCCTTTCTTAGGTGGGCCTTCGTCCTTGTGAATCATTTGGTGTAAGGAAACCAACGTGGGGAAAGAAGTTGATCACTGGTTTTTGGAGCATTCTGAATGTTTACACCATAGCAGCTCTGCTGGGTACTAAGATCCTCCTGTGCCTGAGTTTGTCACTGGAATCTGCACCCATCTGTGCAGAGATTAGAATCATAGAATGGTCAGAGTTGGAAGGGACCTTAAAGATCATCAAGTTCCAACCCCCCTGCCCTGGGCAGGGACACCTCTCCCTAGAGCAGGTTGCTCCAAGTCCCATCCAGCCTGGCCTTAAACACTTCCAGTGATGGGGCATCGACAACTTCCCTGGGCAACCTGTAAGATTCAGTTGTGGTCCATCGTGATGTACCCAAAACAATGCACTTGCCAGGTAGCGGGGGCTGTTTGGTCCTTAAGGAATGGACGCACGTCCCAGTGCCGGAGTTGGTCTCTCCCTGGGTGGCAGCAGAGCAGTTTGGAGCGGGATGCATCCAGCACAGGCATTGCAATTTATTTGCCCTGCAGTTGCACTATTCCTGCCAAGACTGTAACTGGAAAACAGTGTTTTTCCAGTGACGGTTGCTAAGCAGTGAGGTCTCATGATGGGCTTTATCTGCTCAGCTGGATCTGCAGGAAACAATAAAGCTCCAGTGCAAAATGAAATAGGGAAGAATCAGTGGCTGTGCTGGGGCTTCCCTGTCTGCCAGAAGTGGCCACTGGGGTAAGGTGATACCAGGGGGAGATTTGTCCTCCACCCCTTGCCGGGCTTCCCCGCTCCTCGGGCTGGTGCATGCTGCTGTTGGGCTCCAGCAGGGAGTGTGTGCTGTGCTTGTGGGGATGACTCTCTGTTACCCATGGGATGGTGTGTTTAAGGTGCTCGGCTGCTGTTGCTGGAGGATCTGGGATCGTAGCCCGGTTTCCACTCATGCCAGCCAGACTGGAGGAGGGGTAGGATGGAGCTGTCGTTCAAAAATCTGCGTAGGATGGTCCTGTCTGGGCTGGGTTGATGCTAGGGGAATCTCTGCCTTGTACTGCTTATGGAGAATCTCCTAATGGGAAATTGTTCCGAGCCAGTTTGTGTTGAAAGTCCGTTAAGTTCCCCAGTGACTTACACAGGTGTCTGGGGAGACTGGTGGGTGGATGTGCAAGATCTGGCCCTTGGTGAGGAGGGGAATTTCATGCTGCAAATGCCCACGATGTCTGGCTGGTTACCTTTGGCCAAAGCCTTCCATGCACAGCAGCTCTCATGTCCCGTCAGCCCCCATCCCGTTGCTGTTGGTTTGAGATGGTTCTCTGGAGAGGCTGTTCTTTCCTCCAGCCTCTTTGGTGGCTGTTGCTCCGCCTGGCATCTCTCCTGAGACTTTGCATATATAATTTTGCTTTCTTTTGCAGTCTGCCCATGTGGCTTGAGTCTTCTTCAGAAGGGTGAGCTCTTTGGCATCTTTACGGCTGCCTGGTAGGAGTTTGCTGGGCTCTGGGGACCAGCAGAGCAGACTGAGCCCCTACCAGATGTGTGTGCTTTGGGGTAGCAACCTCTGCTGTCCATCCCTTGCTGTTACCATGAGGTCTGGAGGAGCCCCATGGACCCAGCAGATGATGGGACTCCTGTACCTCCACACCACCTTTGCAGACTCTCTTGTTCCTATGGGAAAGATCAGCTGCTGAACAGGATGTTTGGTGGGTTCCTGGGGACGGTAGCCCTTGGAGATCTTGGCACTTGAGTGTGAAACCTCTGTCCTCAGGATGTTGGTGCAATCCCAGCTGGCCAAGCCCAGCTTGTTACTGGAAAGTTGTTATTGGAAAGCTGTGCTCTCCCAGCTTGTTGTTGCTGGGAGGTGAGTAACTTGAGCCGGGGCTGAAGCAAAGGTTAGAATCACCTTTCCTGGAATCAGAGCTGTGGGTGCTGCCTGTGCTGGGGGCAAATCTCATCGCTGGTGACGGCAGCTTGAGACGTGGGACTGTCTTGTCTGGCAGTGTACGTTGTACTGACTCACCAAGACATCATTTATGTAGAGGGGCAGTGACTGGGGATGCCAGGGTGTTCCCTGGGCTGTGGCACTACCTCTCTGCCACGAAAAGAGCCAGGCAGTTGCCAAAATGCTGTCAGCCAGAAGCCGGGAGATGGACCTGGAGATACTGCTTTGTCCATTTGCTGTGGTTGTGACCTCCTTTCTCTCCTCCCCTGCAAGGCCATTCCCAGGACGGCCGCAGCGCTGCCCTCTGTGTCCTGTGCTGCTACTCACCTCGGCCACTCAGTGGTTGAAACTTCTCATTTCCAGTTAAAACTTACTTACGATGGGTTTTTTCTCTACCTGGTCTTGTTCCAGGCTTGCCCAATAGTTCCCATTCCTGCAACGTGTAAGCACTGGTTTTCTCACCCTTGTGTTTCTCCTGGGAAGGATGTGCTGGAACCCTCTGCAGTGCCGTGCTCTGCCTTGGCGTGCTGGGAAGTGCCCAGCTCCAACTGCGTGTGACACAAAGGGTTGATGTGTGTGCCAGACCCGTCTAACCCTAACATCCCAGCCATCTCTGGCTCCTGTACAAATGACTCAGCCCAGTCAGGGAGGCCAGGAGGACGCAGGGTTGGTGCTGGCTGGGTGCTGAGCCCAGTTTACCTAATGCCGCAGGAATGCCTGGCTCGGCAGGGCTCCTTGGTGCTGCTCTGAGACCCAGGCGTGCTGTCAGCCAGGCTTGTGGCCCCAGGCAGTGGCTGGGTTTGGGAAAACTGGGACAGGGTTGCACCATCCTGGACCTTTGCCCTGCATGCAGCGAGGGGCAGCCCCAAAGCTGGACCCACCGCTGCCGGCGGCCGTGGGAATTCACCCAGAAAGGCCTGGAGCAGGCTCTGTTCACCCTATTTATGTCATCCCTGCTGGGCATGGCAAGAAGGGCAGCTGTAAGGACAAACTCCTGCTTGTTTGAGGGCAGTGAGGAAGTTTGATTGACTTGGCCCTGGCATCTTGCATGGCCTCTCTTTTGGGTGCTTTGCTGGCCCCAGTGACTCCCCTCGCTGAACCCACCAAACTGGTGGTCTCCTCTACTGCTGCCCTCTCTGGAGAGAGATACCCTGTGTGTTTCCCCCCAGTTATTAACCCTGATATCTGCAGCTGATGAGGGTGAGATGGTGGCCCACAGACTTGGCCCCAGGTTTCCTCTTGTTTGTGAGAGCAATAGTGTCTGTGCAATGTGTGTGTGCAGGTGGTGCACATGTTGCTCCACGTCAAGACTCTCATCCTTCTGCTGGTGCCAGTTCTTTGTAGCAAAACCATCCCATTTTGTGCCGTACTCCCTTTAGCAAAACTCTGGTTTGGAGTTGCAGGCTCTTTCTGGTGGAAAAGACACTTGGTGCCAGGCTCACCTGGGCAAAGGTTCCCATGCAGAATTGACCTGAGAACAAAATGGTCACCAGGATTTTGTCTTTTAGTGCCAGGCTGCATTTTCCAGTGCCTTAAGGTTCCCAGGCAGTCTCTGGATGTGAATTATTTAAGCTTCCTTGTGGTCCTTGGAGTACAGCAAGGCACTGAGCTGAAACTGCCTCCGACAATGGACAGCAGGGATGGAAGAAGAGAAGGAAAGAAAAGGGGAGGCTCCAGCTTGGATCATTCTTGCGCTCTGTCTCACACCCTCTCATCCTTCCAGCTCTGCCTGTTTGTCTGCCACAACAGCCAGAGGGGAACGCTGTAGCTGCCGCAGACACAGTTCGATCATCATCAGAAACCAACAGCAGGCAGGACCTGTTGTCTCCGAGACAATGCGCGGGGTTTGCGAGTGCTGTGCATGTAGATGAGGCTGGAAACCTCACGCCAGTGCAAGGCAGCAGCTGGAACCAGCACGGAGGTTGCCCTGGAAGAAAGGAGAGGCTGGGGGAAGGCGGCGTGCCGTGGCATGCTCGCAGGAGGCTGCTTCGCCGACCTCAGGAGCATCGCAGGCTACACACAGGCACACACACACACACAGACACAGGCGCACTTGCTCACACAGGCGCACACACAGCCTCTTGGTGCAGCTCCTCGCAGCCCTTTGATTCGCAAAGGAAGGAAATAAGACCTCTCAGAGCAGCGGAGGCAGCAGCTGTTGGCAAGATGTGCTGACAAAAATTGAGCAGGGGAGACATCTCCAATCTGTTTCGCTGCCTGGGCTGGACCCGCTCCTGGGAGGGGAGCGGCAGAGGAGAGAGAGAGAGAAGAATGAGCAGCCCCTCCATCCCTGGGAAGATGGAGGCAAAACCTTTGTTCAACGTGCAGAAGGCTCTGGTGCAGCCTGTGCAGATGTGCATGTTGGATATCCCCCTCAGCGTGCAGGATGATGATGTAAGTAGAAGGCAAGCAAGGGGTCAGCCCGTTTTCGGCTCCAGGAACGTGGTGGAGTGGGTGGGTGGGAGTGCAAGGGGCAGCGAGGTGGCGTGACCCCACCCCGGCACTACCCAGGGGTGGTGAACTTCTGGCAAAGTTAAAGATACCAAGAACTGGTACTGCCTCCAGATGTGACTGTTTCCTCTCTCAAGCCGTGTATTTTGAGGCAGACCATGCCTTGCACTTGCCAAATCCAGGGCACCAAAATGAAAGGAGGAGTGTGGGAGGGAGGGAAGGAGGGGAACCCTTCCTCTATGGAAAAAGATTTGTGTTTTTACTCAGTACAAAAGGGACTGTTTGCTCTGTGTGTCCTGGCTCTGCCGCCCTGGGGTGGCTGATGGGTGTGTAAACCTGGGAGGCAGCCATGGGTTGTGGAGCTCAGCTCTGCCTTCACACGCCTTGGTGATGCCCTGCCTGGTCCTGCCATCTGCATGGGCACCCACCCTGCCCCCTTGCCCTGCTGCTGTGCTGCAGCTGCAACAACCTGCAGGGTTTGGTCCATGATGCAAAAATCGGTCTTGGTTGCAGCACCGAGGTGGAGGTTTCCTCATCTCCTTGGGTCAGGGGTTTCCTGGTGGGGGCTCTCCTGGTCACCTTAATAGAAATACACCCCAAATCTGACTGTGCAGGTGGGAACCCTGAGATAAAGCTGCTGGAGAACCCAAAATAAGGGCAATGCTTTCCAAAGCTGGTGGGTGGTGAGCGGTCGGTGTCCCGCCTGTGCAAGGGTTTTGGGTGTGATCCAGGTGCTGTTAAAATTTGAGGCAAAACTTCATTTGATTTTTTTTTTTTTTTTTTTTGAGCAAGGAAAGCCCATGCTCATGCTATGTGTATTCAGTATTTGTACTGTCACTGCAGAAACAGCCTTAAATCTGAATTTTCTTGATGGCAAACGATTAATATGTCATGGTTAATGTTGCCTTGTCTCCTACATGAAGTGCTTGCTTGAAAAGGTGAATTGGTGGTACAGAAATGAGCTTGCTTTCCTTGAAGGAAGGAGGGCTTTCCTGCAGGGTGATGTATTGGATCTCAGCAGGGGCGGGAAGACCCAGCCCCAGCTCAGCAGCCTTAGGTGTCTCTGCAGGGACAGGGGACTTGCAGGGAGCCTTCTATATTTAGAAACACCTCCGGGCTTTGCCAGGGATCTGCTGTGTCGCTGCACTAATGAGGGTACCTGTGACGGCCACTGCAGAGCTGGTGGGGTGTGCCAGGGGTGGGAGATGCTCCCCGAAAGCGTGGGAGCCTCCTGCAGCATGCGTGGGAAGGAGGGAGGGCAGCTGGGAGGTGGCTGGAGCATGGGATGAAGAGGGTGAACCAGAGGTTGGATGCTTTATTCTAATTTAGCTTGATTTTTTTATTATTTATTATTATTTTTTTTCGAGCTGCAGATTTCTCAAGGCTTAGGCTACACGATTCCTGCTCGGTAGCACAATCTGGTGCTGGGTTTCCCTGTGGCCCGTGGTGCAGCGTGGGGGGATCCTCGGGGTTTGCCTGGCACGGGTAGGGGGTTCCCTCCCTGCAGAGGGGGAAGCTGGAGCTGGAGACCTGTGTCCACCTGGGCAGTGCAGGATGATGTTCTGGCCTGGATTGCTTGGAAAGGACCTCTGTTTGCTAATCTTATTCCTGGTTTCATTGCAGAGAAAGAAAAAATTATTTTTGAGGGGGTTGTGCACTGTATTAGAGGGTTTTTTTTTGTTTGATTGGTTGGGTTTTTAATGAGTCCCACTAATGAGACCCTTGGCAGGTGCTGGGTCATAGCCAGTCCTGGGAGCTGTGTCCCGGCAAGGCACTGGTCACTAATCTGGGGTGTCCCCCACCAGGTCAGCGCTGGGGCGTTAGCTCTGTTGTGCAGGATGGGAAGGGTTAGAGCTTTCCTGTGGAAAATCAAACTGCCATGAGGTTGGACTGGGAGCATGGTCTCCAGTATCCACATTTCCAATTAAACTGGGGATCTGTGTGTATTTCCCAGCTGTGGTCACCTGTCCCAGCTCAGGGCTCTGCTGGTGCTTTCATCCCCTGCCCAGGGGCAAGCATTGACTAGCAGGGCATGGATTAGGGACCGCTCTGCCCCTCTGTGCTTGTGTCCTGTGGCTTCCAGTCTGAGGATGTTCACTCTTATTTTCCTCTCCTGGAAAGTGGGGGTGTAACGGCTCATGGACCCATGCAGAGCTGCCACCTCCCTCTGCTGCAAGGCACAGGCCAGCGGGGAAATGCCAGTGGGGAAGTCCCCAGCGATGTTTCTGTCTGTGGAGAGATGGGGAAACTCCTCTTTCACAGCTGAAAGGTTCTCCCCAGCCAGGCAGGGGTTGGTGTCTCACGCCTACCCGCATGCAGGTACCTGCTCATCTCCCCACCATCACTCCTGCCAGACTGTGTGGACCTGGTGGAGGGACCCACACTGTTATTTTCCCCTCTATTTCAGGACTTCCAGGCTCATGGATTGTCTTTTTTTCCCCTGAGATGGCACAAGCAGGATTTGGAAAAGTTTAGGGATTATGTTACATGGAGACCTTTGGATGCTTGCACCTAAAGGAAACTCCAGTAGGAGAGAGGGGTCCAGAAACTGATTTAACCAAGGAACCCTGCCTGCACCAAACTGGTCTGGCCCCAGTTCAGCACTGCCTTCCTGACCCATCACAAGGGAGACAGAGAAGGGAGAGGGTGAAACGAATCAACTTCGTAGGAAGGGAGTCAGAGGTTTTCCCAGCACCTGTGGGTCTTGGCTGCATCCCTGAGTCGGAGTTGCCATGCAGACTCCTCATGGCAGCAAAGGGACAGGGTGGCAGATGGAAAAGTGGAAGAACTGGGGTGGGATGGTGAGGAATGGAGGTGTTGCAGGGGGAGGAGGAGAGTGCAGCAGGACAGGAGGTCCAGGCAGGAGGCACAGAGCAAAGCCAAAAGCTGCGGGACTGGAGCTGTGCTCTGCTGTGCCCCTGATTCCTGTTGGCACCTGCTTTGATGTGGCCACAGGAGCATCTGGTCACCTTTGCGTGTTCTCCTGCTGAGACCTGGCACGCCTGGGTTGCTGTCAGGTCTCTGCCCTCCCCAGGGGACAAATCCTGCTGTCTCTCTGGCTTGAATCTCCCATGTGTACAAGTCACAGTATGGACATAACTTCAGCGGAGCTCTTCTGTAGGATGTTATCTGTCTGTCTCCATCACCAGTTGGACCATAACGTTGGGAAGGCTTGACTCAATGTGGGCTTTCATCGTGCTGCAAATCCAATCACTGAACACACACCCAGCCCCTTTCAGGCTGCATTCCCAGGGGAAGCTGGGCTTTGGCCTCAAAAAGGAGCAAGGGGTCCAGGCAAAGCCTGTGTTGGTGCACCCCTCAAAGATGTGATCCCTCAGCTGAAGCCTGTTCTCCCAGGAGAGCAACTCTGCTGGGTCAACATCTTATGTCTTTCGGGAAAACTGCCCTTCCCCAGCATGGAACGGGGCTCCTTTGGAGAGTGTTTCACCAGCTGGCAGCAGAACATTGGAGGTGACGGGGAGACAGGAGCTGCTCGTGCCCGTGTTCACCCCATTGTGGTGATTCATGTGGGGCAGAGGAAGCTCTAGTTTCTGTATCCCTTGCTAGATTTCGATGGGGCTGTCAATCCCTCCCTGTTGTAATTCAGCCACAATTCAGCAGTTGCAAAATTTCCTGGGGTGCCTTTCTTGCTATTATGGGTAGGGATTTCCAGAGCTTTGCTAATAGAAGAGCAACAATTTCTATATCTGGGAAATGAGGAAATCAATGAAGGGCCTGTTGCAAGTGATATAACAGCTTTCTGTGGCATCTCGGGCAGTTCCCTAATGTGATGGAGCTTTATAGCACGTTGTTTTGTCAGCTGAATTGGCAATATCCTCTCCCTGAGAGTGGGAGCTGGAGGGTTGGGAGGGACCAGTGATCCGATGTCCCGCGGTGGTGGGTGCTGCTGCCCGGGCCCATCCCACACAGTCCTGGTGCATCCCTCCTGCTCAACAGGTCACTTGTGCATCCCAAAGCATCCGAAAATGATGCCGTGCAGCTGACCCAGCCCTGTGTCATGCCGAAACTCACTGGGAAATACCCTCTTGTTGCAATGCCCAGTAAGTGGCAAGTCAGAGGGGATGGCAGCACAGGCTGTGGTCTCCTCCAGCCCAGCTGTGTCTGAGCTGGATGCTTCACGCAGCTCTACAGAGTGAGAAGAACAGAGAAATGATGGGATTAAATTCTCGGTGTCCTGCTGAGGCACTTGCATCCTCTGGAGCCTGTCCGGGTGATCTCCCCCTCTTCACCTCCTTCCTTTCTCCTCTGTGACGCCCTCATAAGTGCAGTAGGCTTGACTTCAAAGTGGTTAGCAAATATTTTCCACTCCAGTGGGCTAATTAGTTAAATTACATTTCACATGCTAATTTATTCCTCTAATATTATTTTTTTTTCCCAGTGTACTGGAATACAGGAGAGCAGATAAAAGCTTAGTGTGACCTTAGAGCCAGGCTCGGAGGAGCCAGAGATGGGAACAAACGATTAGTTCCCAGGTTTGCTGTAGCACAGGTTTATTCCCTGCCGCATTCAAGATCTGGTTCGGTTGAGCTTTAAGTGTTTCAGCTGACTGCAACCTGGGTGTCTTGGGTGAAATGTTGTCCTCTGTCACATAGAAGAAAAACTTCCAGATCAGCAGTAATGAGCTACTAATTTCCAGCTTTCTTCTTCCTGTTTGCAGGCAACCAGCGTTGCCTTGGAGTCCCACATAAATGGCAACTAATTAATCCTCGCAAGAGCGAGTGGGAATGGTGTTACTTCCCATGCACGAAGGGGTGAAGGGATCTGCTTAGGCCATGGGCACTAGAGCCAACCTTGGGATTCAGTCTGGCATTTGATGGTCATGTCCCACAGCAAGGGCAATGGCTGTCCTGTTTATGTCACTGTGAAGTGGGCTGGAAATACACCTTCCTTGCCAAGCTTGGAATGCTGAATCCCCAGGGCTGGAAGGTAGATGCTTTTCCCGTGCTGGGTCAGTGTGGAGCTCAGCTCCCTCCCAGGAGATGCATGTGGGGCACGGATGCAGCGGGTGCCTTTGGGAGATGGTGTTGCTGAGCAGGGTGGGTTGCTCGGTGTGAAATCCTCTTGTCCTGCTGGTGAACTCTGAGACACCTGACGTCTCCTGCTGTGCCAGCAGCATCCCTCTGCTCCCTCGGTGTGGCTCTGGGAGTGGAAGGGCTTCCCCAAGAGCCAAGCGGGGCTGGGAGTTGGTGCTTGCGTTGATCACAGGTTCACCCAAGCGAGTGTTGGGGTGAAGCCATAGCTGCAAACGGCCCCGCGATGAATCAAACTCTGTTGTGTTTATATCAAAGGCTGTTTCTTTTCCACTGTCTGTGTACCGTAGATGTTATCAAGAGGGAGGAGCTGAAAATGAGCGCCAGGACCGTTTCCTGGCCACAATTACAGTCAAAAACAACAAATCCCTCCATTCCTGCTCTTGACAAAACTCTCCTTTTCCCTTGGGCAAACGGTCACTCAGTTTATTTGGAGAAAACTAGAAAAGTTTGGGGGAAAGTCTCCCAGGTTGAATTCTTATCTGTAAGGGCAGAAATGCAGGAGTGTGCTCTGAAGTCTTGGGTTTTCTGGGGAGGGCTGAGTGCGTCCAGCACCTCGAGTGTGTGTACGGAGCAGCTTCAAGCCTGTCTGTGGCTTGAAGTAGTGTTGTGGATTGGTGTTGCAGCTGCCC